>JAHIAM010007902.1:0-61013 GCA_021605205.1 Aegilops longissima | reverse complement strand
CCTTTGCGCGTGAACATGCAGGCCAGGCATGGTGGGAGGCGGCATCTGCAGCAGCATCTGCAGCGCCGGGCCACCCCGGCTTCGCGCCACTGCGCCACATCGGCATCTACAGCTACCGTGCCGGTTTCCTGCGCAGCTTCCGCAGCTATCTCCCGCCCCTACCGAGGTGCTGGAGGCGCTGGAACAGTTGCGTGCGCTGTGGCACGGCCACCGCATCGCCGTCCACCTGACGCCCCATGCACCAGGCCCCGGCGTGGACACCCCGAAGATCTGGAGCGGTGCGCGCCCGGTTGTCCGCCTGAATCCGATCCCGCATACGCCAATACAGATGCGCCAACGGCGATGCCCGGCATCGCCATTCACAACACAACTGCACATGCGGTTTTGTCGGACAGCAAAACGCAGTTTTTGGAGATTGCACAGGCGACAGTTTTGCCCTCTGCGTGTAAGCCAGTGTTAGCCCCTGTGCGTGCTATCCTTGCCCGCGACAAAATATGACGCATGGACTGTCCGCCCCGGTGGGCCGATCCGGCAGACAAGAATTTCTACCTCCTCAAGGACTTCCATGAAACTGATTTTGTTGGCGCACCTGGCGCCGGCAAAGGCACGCAAGCCGCTTTCATCTGCCAGAAGTACGGCATCCCCAGATTTCCACCGGTGACATGCTGCGTGCCGCCGTCAAGGCCGGAACGCCCTGGGCCAGCAGGCCAAGGCCGTGATGGACGCCGGCCAACTGGTCAGCGACGACCTGATCATCAATCTGGTCAAGGAACGCATCGCCCAGGCCGATTGCGCCAACGGCTTCCTGTTTGATGGATTCCCCGCACCATTCCCCAGGCAGACGCCATGAAGGCCGCTGGCGTGAAGCTGGACTACGTGCTGGAGATCGACGTGCCCTTCGACGCCATCATCGAGCGCATGAGCGGCCGCCGTTCCCACCCGCCTCTGGCCGCACCTACCACGTCAAGTTCAACCCGCCCAAGGTCGAAGGCCAGGACGACGTGACCGGCGAGCCGCTGGTGCAGCGCGAAGACGACAAGGAAGAAACCGTCAAGAAGCGCCTGGACGTCTACAGCAGCCAGACCCGCCCCTGGTGGACTACTACCGCGCATGGGCCGAAAAGGAAGCCGCAGCGGCGCCCAAGTACCGCGCCATCAGCGGCCTGGGCTCGGTCGAGGACATCACCCAACGCGCACTGGCTGCACTGGCTGAGTGATGCAGGCCATGTGCCGCAACGAAAAGCACCCGCCGGTGCTTTTTGCTGACCGCCAGCAACTGAAGAAATGCCGGCGTAGCCGCCCGGCTCAGTCGCGCGGCTGCGCTGCCAGCTCCAGCATCATCGCAATCCGGGCCTTTGCCACGGGCAGATGCGCCAGATCGGCCTCTGCCGGGTTGGTCCCAAGGCCGGAGGCCACGGGCAGGCCTTCTGCACAGCGCGTGCCCCGCCAGATCCAGACGCCCTTGTCGCGGGCACGCTGCAAGGCCGCTTCCATGCCTTCGTGAACCGTCGCATTGCCCGTGCCAGCCACGACGATGCCACGCACGCCTGCCGCCACCAGCGCATCCACGCCGCTGGCACGCGCCAAGGCGCCACTGAACACCACCTCGACCCAGGGCAGCTCATCCAGCGCCAGCAGACCAGAGGACATGGCCGCAGGCACCATGGCCTGCGCGGACGGCGCGGCGGGCACCAGCCAGCGCACACGCCCTTCTTCCACCAACGCCTGCGGCCCGCCTTCCACGGAGCGCATTGCCTGCAGCCGGTAGGGATGGACCTTCTGCACCTGGGCTGCCGCATGCACCTCGCCGCCTGCCACCACCCATACGCCGCTGCGCCTGCCGCTGGCAGCCACGGTCACGGCATCGCGCAGATTCTGCGGTCCATCGGCCAACAGGGCAGTGGCCGGGCGCATGGCGCAGGTCAACACAATGGGTTTGCGGCCGGCAGCAGGTGCAGCAGCCAGGCCGTCTCTTCCAGCGTGTCCGTTCCATGCGTGATCACCACGGCGTGTATCCGCATCCTCCAGTGCCTGCGTGCAGGCGCGCAGCAACGCGCGCCACACGGGCCAGTCCATATCCTTGCTGTCCACCTGCGCGATCTGCTGCGTCTGCACGGGCCCCAGCGCCTGCTGCTCCAGGTCCGGCACGGCCTCCAGCAGCGACTGCACCGTGATCTGCCCGGCCTTGTACCCCACGCCCTGCGACTGCGAATCCGCCCGGCCGGCGATGGTCCCGCCCGTGCCCAGAATCACCAACTTTGACTGCCCCACTTGCACCTCTTGGAAAACTGGTTAAAAATACAGATACTGTATAAATCATCAGATGGCCTCCCAGCCTGCCATCTGCCCTCGGACCGGACGCACGCCATGCTCGACCATCCCAAGCTCACCGCCCGCCAGCAACAGATCCTGGACCTGATCCAGGCTGCCATCTCCCGCACGGGCGCGCTCTCCCACCCGCGCGGAAATCGCCAACACGCTGGGCTTCAAGTCCGCCAACGCTGCCGAGGAACACCTGCAGGCCCTGGCCCGCAAAGGTGTGATCGAACTGGTCAGCGGCACCTGCGCGGCATTCGCCTGCGTACCGACACCGTGCGCAACATCAATGCCGCGCGCGGCACCAGCTTCGACTGCTGCTGTCGGCCCTGGCACCGCTGATGCTGCCCTGGTGGGCCGCGTTGCGGCGGGCTCGCCCATTCTCGCGCAGGAACACATCGACCAAACCTATTCCGTCGAGCCCAGCCTGTTCCAGACGCGCCCTGACTATCTGCTGCGCGTGCGCGGCATGTCCACGCGACGCGGGCATCATGGACGGCGACCTGCTGGCCGTGCAGTCCGCACACGAAGCCCGCAACGGCCAGATCGTCGTGGCGCGCCTGGGTGACGAAGTCACCGTCAAGCGCCTGCGCCGCACCACGCAGGGCGTGGAACTTCTGCCGGAGAACCCCGATTACCGGTGATCCGCGTCGCCCCCGAAGAGGCCTTTGCCATTGAAGGCCTGGCCGGGGGCTGATCCGCAACAGCATGTCCATGAAAGCCGGACTGGCGGCCCTTCTCAGGCCGCCTCATCCCATTTCACGCACCGCCCAGGTGGTAGGCGCGAAGCCTTGAGCTTCGCCCTGGGCGGAGCTTTGCCCGCAAACCGCAATCCTGCCTGTGTCCATGCCTCTTTGAAACACGCCAACAGGAGTCGTCACATGGGATTCGCTCTGCCAACACTGTCTTCTTTTTCCTTCCTGCGCCTGGCACACGGCATCCGCCTGACTGCGACCGCCATGGAGTCGGCCATGCCACTTGCACAAGCCCCTGAGTGCCAGCCATTACCTGCCGCAGCACCCGAGCCCGCCAACGTGATCTCTTTCAGCAAGGCACGCCGGCGCAGCCAGCAGCGCCGCGGCAAGGCAGCACGCGCTGCAGACCATGGAGATGCCCAGCTGATCCTGCCCTTGCTGCCGACGCAGCCCGCCCTGCAATCCGCACCTGAGCGGCCTTCAGGCCTGCGCATCATCCAGCGGTCGCCGCAGGAGCAGCCGGAATGCCTGTTCATCTCCGGGCGCATGGCCGATGTCTGCGCCGCGCTGGAGCGCATGGAAGCGCATGGCGGACCAGCAGCCAACTGAGGCCCCGATGCAAGGTGTGCGACACACCTTGCACGACACAAACCTGGGTGGCGCGGACCGCGTGCCGCACGAGGAATCGGCCTGCGCAAAGCTGATGCAGGCTGGCGGCCACCATTGCCCTGTAGCGCACATGCAACAGTGGACGCCCTCTTTGCGGGAGGGTGCCGGCCTGAAAGATAATTGATAAGCATTCTTATTATCTTTTGCAGCAGCGATTGCCACTGCGCCGCCTCCTCCGCCCCAGCCTTCTCCGTGCACAGCCTCTACCAGAACCACCATCCCTGGCTGGAAAGCCTGCTGCGCAAACGCCTGGGCAACCGTGACGATGCCGCCGACCTGGCCCAGGACACCTTTGTGCGCCTGCTGCGCTCGCCCCTGCCGCAGCAGGACATCCGCGAACCCAGGCGCTACCTGGCCACCATCGCCCGGGGCCTGGTCGCCGACCTGTTTCGCCGCCGCACGCTGGAGCAGTCCTATCTGACTATCTGGCCCAGTTGCCACAATCGCTGGCGCCTTCGCCCGAAGAGCAGGCCATCGTCCAGCAGACCCTGCTGGATGTGGACCGCATGCTCCAGGGCCTTCCTCCTGTTCGCGAAGCTTCGTGCTGGCCCAGTTCGAGGAACTGAGCTACCCAGAGATCGCCCAGCGCCTGGGTGTATCGCTGCGCACCGTCAGCAACTACCTGACCCGGGCGATGGAGCATTGCTGCCTGGTCCTGGCATAGCCACATGGGCGAGAGACATCTGGAAGGCAACGACCGCCGCGCCTTTGCATGAGGCCGCCGCCTGGCACGTGAAATTGCGCGGCGCCTCTGCCAGAGGGCCTGCAACAGGACTGGCAGAAATGGCATGACGCCGATCCCGCCCACCAGCGCGCCTGGCTGCGCGTGCAATCCGTCACCGCGCAACTGTCGCATCTGCCCGCACCCCTGGCGCGCCAGGCGCTGGGCCGTCGCGCCTCGCCCACCCGCCGCCCGTGGTGCGCGGCTTGGCTCTGGCCTGGGCAGCGGCGCCACGGCCTGATGGCCTGGAAAGGCGCACCACTGGAAAGCTGGCAGGCCGGGCAGCGCACAGCCACGGGCGAGCGCCGGATCTAAAGCTGCCCGACGGCTCCCTGGTGGCCCTGGATACGGCAACCGCCTTGACACCGTTTTCGACGACCGGCAGCGCGTGCTGCGCCTGCACCGTGGCCGCATCCTCGTCGCCACCGAGCCCGACGCGCTGGGCCGCCCCTTCAGCGTGCAGACCCCGCAAGGCCATGTACTGGCCCTGGGCACGCGCTTCACGGTCCATCTTGCGGACGATGGCCTGTGCCGTCACCGTGCTGGAAAAGGCCGTGCGCCTGCAGCCTCTGGACGGCGATGCGCCCTCCGCACAATTGCAGGCCGGACAGCAGGCCGCCTTCGTCCAGCGCCACCCAGCCGCCCACGTCCGCAGACCCCTTTGCAGCCAGCTGGCATGAAGGCGGACTGGTCGCGCTGGACATGCCGTTGGGCCAGCTGATTGACGCCCTTGCCTGCTACCGGCCCGGCTACCTGGGCTGCTCGGCCGAGGTCGCCGGGATGCTTGTCTCGGGCGCCTTTCCCGTGGATGACACGGATCGCGCCCTGGCCGCGCTCGTCAGCCGCTTTCCTCTGCAACTGCGCAGCCGCACCCGCTATTGGGTGGAGGTGCGCGCGATCAAGCTGAGATGGTGGGATGAGGCCGTGGCGAAGTCTCTTTCCAGGCCGGCACTTCAGACAGGCGCGTACGGGTGACGCACCACGTCGAAGCCCTCCTCGTCGGAGGGCGCGACAAAGCAGCTAGTGATCAGGTCGAATTGCTCATCGCTGGCCTGAACGGATGCTCGCCTGCCGCATTGCGCACACGCAAGCGCTGCTTGCAGACCTCGTCAGGCACATCCAGAAAATGCAGGCGGTGCGAGGCGCCCACTTTCTGAACACGCTGCGCGCCCAGCCCCGCCCTCCAGGGTATTGGCCGGAAAATCCAGCACCACCGACACACCAGCGTCCAGCAGCGCCTGTACATGCGCCCCCATCAACCCTTTGAGCCGCGTGCTGCAACGCACGTAATCGGCCACCGACTGCATCTCGCCGGGTACAGGCCGGCCAGCCAGGAATCCTCGCTGACCAACACCGTTCCGGGCTGGCCGCCAATTGCCGCGCCAGCGTTGACTTGCCTGAGCCGATCTTGCCGCAGACCATGTGCAGCGTGGCAAGCCGCGCGTTGGCGGCAGGGGCATCGGCATATTCTGCGCAACGGGGCCGGACTGTTCGAAACCTGCATATCCATCTCCTGAAAGGCTTGAGAAAACCCCGGAGACGGAATGAAAAAACCCGCCTCCTCTGGGCGGGTTGCATGGCGCTGAAGGCCGTTATAACCCACCATCCAATGGATGGTGCGAATAATCTGCGTTGCGTTCACGCGGGCCATGGCGCACAGCATAGCGCAATCACGGTGTCTCAATGGGCCACCATGCGCACCAGCCCCAACCCGCAAACAGCGCAGCCACGCCCAGCACCAGCGAGCCCAGCGCATACAGCACGGAGGCCAGCCAGTCGCCACGCTCATACAGCATGCCGACCTCCAGCGCGTACGTCGAAAACGTGGTGAAGCCACCCAGAATGCCCGTGGTGATGAACAGCCGCGCACTCTGCGGCAGCGATGTCTTGAGCGCAAACCACTCCACCACCACCCCCATCACGAAAGCGCCCAGCACATTGATGGCCAAGGTGCCCAGCGGATAGGCACCGCCCACCAGCCGCAGTGCAAGCAGGTTCGCGCCATGCCTGAGCGCGGAGCCGAGGCCGCCGCCAACGAACACCAGAATGAAACCGTAGAACCCCATGACCGTCCTTTCATCGAATAACCGGGACGGCGTGCGGGCAGGATCAAGACATGGCCCCGCCACCGGCAGGACCCATCCCACCAAGGCAGGAGCCATCAGCCCTTCGCAGGGAGGTTTCGGAAGCTCCATTCCCATCGTGCAGCGAGTGCTGGCTGCGGGCGAGTTTACTCTGACCTGGCAAGCGGCACAGGCGTGAGATTGCGTTGCAGACGCTGGCTGTACCCTCCAAATGACCAACGGCACAATGCAACAATGAAATTCATCGTGCTCCTGATCATTGCAGCGGCCTTGCTGTACGGCACAGCAAGGCTTTCCAACATTCACATCGGTGAGCGCGCCGCAGGCGGCCATGACGGCACATCGACCACAGCACAAGAACGTTTCAGGCAAGCCGAGAAGGAGGCTCAGGAGACCGCTGAAACAGCCTGCTGCGCTGCCCTGCGGGACGCCGAGTGAAGCGGGCCATTCGAACCAAGACGAAAGTTGTCAGGCATGCGGGTCAAAGGACTATTCTTCGTCTGTAATTCGATTCCGATCAGGCCCATCAATTCTTCGATTTGCATATGCGACTCTTGACCACAGCAATCTTTACAGTACTTTTCGCATTGCCTGCCGCAGCCCAGGTCTTTCAATGCAAGGATGCTTCTGGAAAGTCGACTTTCTCAGACAGTCCTTGCAGCAGCACTGACGCTGGAGCCTGATACAGCGCAAAAAATCGGACGATGAGATTCCCGTGAGCGGGCTGATGCAGCACAGGCGAATGAACAAAAGTATCAGCGCCAGATGAACGAAATGCAGCAGCGCCAGATCGAGAGCCAGCAGCGTGTCATCGAGCAGCAAGCCCGCCAGACAACTGCTCCTGCGCCGAGCAGCTCGGCGCGTCCTTCAGTGCAAGCAGGCGCGCAAGGAGCTGGAATTGTCTCCAGCATTCGCACCATTTCCCAAGACGAAAACGGATGCGGACCAATGCCGCGATCACGGGTGTCAATGCTGCATGCGGCTCAAATACGCCCCTGATGCAGGAGCCGCCGAAGGTTATTGGGAAACCGCGAGTACCCACTCCATTCAGCAACCAGTTTCTCAATGAGAACCAGGCACGGAACTGCCAGATATCGAGCGCAATCATGACCTCGCTCCCGCCACTCACCAGCGGGGGAGCATGTTCAGGCATTCTCCACGTCAGACCGCCGCCAACCCGGTCTTCACCGACTTTGCCAACAGGCGGCCATCCACCAAGCCTTCTCGACATCGTCGTCGCCAAGACGTTCAGTGTGGCGAACGCTGTTGCTCGTGCCTGAGGCAAGGCGCGCAGCCTGCTCACGCCGGACTTTCCAGGAAAGTTCGACGCTCCAGCATTCGTCCGCCGCCAGATTTGCTCAGATTCAATATGTTTCAAGACGTTATGATCCTCAACAAATTTATCTAGGAGGATTGACCAATGAAATACAAGATTGCTGCGGCACTGATCGCTTTTTCAGCTTTCTCAGTCCAAGCCGCAAACGTACCTTCTTCAATAACCCAGCGTTTGTGGACGGCACAAGAGGACTGAACCTGCGCACCACCCTGGTATCGGGAGGCCATACGGTAAGCGACATCACCGGGTCAGCACTGGCAGATTTCAACACCGGGCTGTCGGGAAAACAATTTTAGTGATCCCCGAACTTCAGAATGGTGACTTGGCCGCAGCACTTGATGCTCCCACGCGCGCAGCCATCGCTAACTTTGTCAATGCTGGTGGCACCGTGCAAGTACATGGAGGAACAACACCAAACGATGTGAATTTCCTGAATGGAGTTTTCGGATACAGCATCACTACCAACGGCTACGCATCTGCCCCTCTACCAAAACTGCGGCTGCCGCAGGTACTCCGTTCGCAAGGGCCCGCGTCACTAACGAGCAATAGCGCAACAACACAGGTTGCAGCAGCGGCACCCCAGCTGAGCGAAAAGCATACAGCCCGGACGGTGGTACCAACAGTGTGATGTTCACTGCTGCAAATGGCACCGGCCAAGGATATTCGCGGTTGGGATTGGTTCGGCGCTCCTCCTCAAGGGGCCGCCGACGGTGGATGGTTGACCTTGGCTAGCTTGGTTAGCACAGCGTCTGCTACGCCTGGCGGAGTAACCCCGCCTCGACAGCCAGTATCCCCACGCTGAGCGAATGGGGCCTGATCTTCTGCGTCCTCGATCCCTGCCATGGTTGGTATCTCGAGAACGCGCCGCCGCCAGCGTTGAAGGTCAGCCACCCGAGGGTGGCTTTTTTTTATTTCGACGGATTTACAGGCCACGCATCAGCGCTGCGTCAGCGGCATGGCTATCGGCGCTCGCGCGGCGCCTGCACAGTGCTCTGCCATCCTTCCACCTCGGTCTGCCAGCTCCTGGAGTACTGCTGTGCAGGTTGGGTGTACTGAGCGAGGGCGGCTGCAGCTCCAGCGATGCGCCCGAAGGCCGGCAAGTCGCCACGCATGCCTGCAGTAACAGTGCGTAGTTCGCGCAGGCTACGGTCCAGATCCTGCCTGCCCGCCGTGGCTGACCGCCTGACCTGAGGCTGCACGCCCACGGCACCGGGCTGGTACGCATGCGTCGTGGACTAGGGGCCGCTTGCCCTTACCCGCAGCCAGGCGCTGGACCGGCGCCCGCCGGGATGATGAGCGAGGCATCATAGCATTCGACGGGCCGCACGCCGACGCCGAGGCGGCCCTGAATGGGCCATGGAGCGGTGCCCGGATGATTGAGGTCTCCAGATTGAGTGCGAGCAATGAGAAATGACAGGTATTTACCGGCTTATTCAGTGAAACTGAATTAATCAGAACAATAGAATGAACACCTCATTCAAGGAGGAGTTTTTATGCCGATTAAACAAATCATTTCTGCCGCAACAATTATATTTTTCGCCGGAACATCTTATGCGTGGAATTGGTTTACGCTCATGATGCAAGCGGAAATGCGACAGCAGGATCGCTGCAGACACTGCGGACGGCTGTGAGCAATGGCTCTAGTGTCAAGGTCGCCGTAAATTACAAAACACCCATACTTGGGCATTTAACTGCACGCATGTGTCTCTACGACAAGAGGCATCTCAAGGCGTTGTTTGCCTCAGCGGCACAGGGCTCGGCATAGATATTACCCCGGGTCCGACATTTGCAGCTGTGGTTACTCCACCGAACTCTGTCCATTACGCAGTCAACACCCTTGGACAATTTGTCGAGACCAACATAAATCACAATGGAGGCTCAGTTCTTGGCGTCAGTCAATTAATCAACCTATGCAATGGTTCGTTGACTAATCTACGGCCTGCAGGTTCGGGATCACGGGCCAGGCGGCGCCGAGGGTTTGACATCAGCTGCGTGGCCTGCAGCCTTTGCTGCCATAAACCCCACATAGCTGCGCGGCAGTCTTCAAACACGACTCCGAGGGCAGTGGCGTACTCAATGACGGCAGCAGGGGAGCGCTGGCAAGTCGGTGGGCGGCATCTGCGGATTGCTCGCGCAGGCCGTCAGAGACAGCGCGCAGCTGGACAAGATCACGGCGCAGCAGCGCCTCGCGGTCACGGGCGGCATTGAGAGCTCCTTGGTATTTGGTGGTTATGGCCTTCTCGGCCTGGCGCACGCGGGCGTCTGCCGCGCGCTGCGCGGTGCTGGTGGCCAGTTGCTGGGTGGTGGTCCAGCCGGGCCTCGGCCAGCTGGCGCCCAGGCGCGCGCCCTGGAACTACCACGCCAGCGCGGCGGCCACGGCGGCGGCTCCCAGATGGGTGTAGAGCACGGGATCGTCGCCCGCCCCTCCACCGGTACCACCACATGGCAACCCAGATCGGACTCATGGCAGCCCCTCCAGGCACAGTGCACGCTCGGCCTGGCGCCGGTTCTGCAGGCCCTGCACGAACACCCCGCCCGCATAGGACCAGTTCGGCCGGCCGTCGGGCGTGCTCGCAATCAGGTCGCAGCCGGCGTCTACCGCGCCAGCGTTGATCTGGCGCACCGCCTGCGAACCGCAGGCCCCGTCCTGCCCACGTTGATGGCGAACACCGTCAGGCCGATCAAGCGCCGCGCCGTCAGGTAGTCCCAGTTCACGCAGCCCAGCACGGCATAGCCATATTCGAGGAGCGTGGTCTTGTTGATGGACTGGCACTGGTCGCTGGTCAGCTTGGTGCCAACCACCGCAGTCGGGTCCGTGCGGCCAGCGCAGTAGGTGGGCAGGCCGCCGGCCAGATGGTCCGCATAGACCTGCAGCACATTGCCCTCCCAGCGCTCCAGGGTCTGGAAGGCCAGCGGGCTGGTGAGCGCAGCCAGCAACGTGGCGGGATCGCCCTTCG
The DNA here is from genome assembly GCA_021605205.1 of Aegilops longissima. NCBI lineage: Eukaryota > Viridiplantae > Streptophyta > Magnoliopsida > Poales > Poaceae > Aegilops > Aegilops longissima. The sequence goes on along the minus strand of JAHIAM010007902.1, from coordinate 50,236 downwards.
CAGCAGAGCGGCAGGCATGCGCGGCCCTGCCGCGTCAACGGCCCCAGGTCGGTTTCCGGCTCGGGCTGCAGCCGGGCCAGGCCTGCCAGCCGCTCGCGGTCGGCGCGCCGCTGCCGGTCCTGCTGGTAGTCCTGGCGCCACTTCCAGACCAGATAGCCGGCCTGAGCGCGATGAACGCCAGCGAGGCAATGACCAGCCACTCGCTGAGCGGCAAGTCCCAGACCTGAACACCCTGGTCGCGGCGGCGCCCGGCGTGGTGTGCATCGCGGCGCCGATCAGGTCCTGCTGCTGCTCGGCGCTCAGGTGCTGGTGGATGCCCATCAGCGCGAGCAGGATACGAGGTGTTTCTTCATGGCCCCGATGTTTCCGGGCCGGACCGCGCTGGCGAACCCTGGGGGGCCGCGCGCCGCGCCGCCGCCCAAACAAACAGCGCGTCCACCTGCTCCGCTGTCAGGCCCAGCACAGCGGCCACCGCCGCCACGGTCTCGCTGTCGCGCAACCAGTCCTTGGCATCGTCGAGCACGGCGTCCACACGGTCCAGCAGTTCGCCTGGCTGCAGCATCCTCCGCACGCTGGCGGCCCTGCTGGTCTGCCTGGCGGGCGCGGCGGTTCGCCCCGCCGCTCACATTGGCGCCAGCCCCCATCACGCCGCCTGCAATCGCGCCTTCCGTGCTGGCCCCTGGCCACGCCCTCCATCAGCGGTTTGCCCTCAGCATAGTTCGGCCACATCTGCTCCTGTGCCGACTGGGGCAGTTCCTGCAGCACCGCTTCGGAGACCATGCCCCAAGATCCGACGCTGGGCCGACAGCGGCACCTCCGCGGTCGCGCCCGTGCCGATATTGGCCATGGCGTTTCGGCCGTCTCCAGGCCCAGGCGGTTGGCCACCCGGCCCGCGCCCACGCCGATAGCACCCGTCAGCGCGCCTGCGCCCAGGGCAGCCAGAGCATTCCGCTGTTGATTCTCGCCCGTGGCCTGCTCCATCTGCTGGCCGGCCGTGACCACGCCTCGCCCATACCTGCCGCCACCGGCGCGGGCCCACTTCGCCCACCGTGCGCGCCAGCACGCCGGAGCTGCCGCACGCGCCGCTGTGCCTGTTGCTGCGTTGGCGGCAACTGCGCCAGCTCCCACGACTGCGCTCCCGAGGACGCCGCCAGCCACCATCGACGGCAGCGACTCGGCCACCTGGTTCGCCGTGTACGCCGGGTTCTTCAGGTAGGCCAGCGCGATGTCGCCGACCGATCCGTCCTTCCAGGCCTCACCTTCTGGCGCCCGGCCTCATACGCCGGGGAGAACTTCGTTTCGTCGGCCCACTTGCCCGGCTGGAATCCGTGGCCTCGCCCAGCGCATCAGCAGCCGCGGTGACGGGGCAATAGGCAGATCTGCCAGACCTGTGACCATGCCCGGCAGCCGCTGGGCGCCGGCCTTTACGGACTTGCCGAGGTCGGAGAGGGTGCTGGATTTGGCGGGTTCAGGTGTAGAGAAAACGCCCTTCTCCCAGTCGGGCGCGCCACCCGCATTCGGTGCGGCAAAGGTACCGCGTTCCCAGTCTGTATTTGCTATGCCCCAGTGTTCGTACGCGCGGGCGCTCGGAGCGAACCCTACGCGGGTATGAGGGTGTGCTTCAACCCACGCGTCTGTTCAGGGCGCGACGAGGCAGTCAACCCGCGCGCTAAGGGCAGGTCGAGTTTCAATCCACGCACCTACACGGAGGTGCGACGCCAAGCCCAAATCCCGCAACCCTCTCGCCATCCTATTTCAATGCGCGCACTTGCGCGAAGTGCGACGCGGGCCCAGCCCAATCGACGACCATCTCCTTGTTTCAATCCACGCACCCACGGGCGCGACTGTAGTTATATCGTAGTTGCGTCCTGCCGGTAGCCAGCGGGATCGGGCGAACCTTGGCGGCGTGAAAAAACCTGCTGGTGCGGGCTCATCCAGTGGCCCAGGATAGCCGGCGAGAACGGATGTTGGGACAAGAAAACGGGTAGGTAAACGTCGCGCCGCTTTGGCACGGAGCTCGATGACGTAGGCGTGGCTACTTCAACCGAAAAGAACTTCGCGCCGAGAGCGACTTCACGCGTGTTGATCGCAAAACTCGCTTCGATCGCCTCCATCAGCCGTTCCTCGTCCATGCAGAACTGCCGTTCAACCTGAGACTGCTTGCCCTGCTGCAGTCCCGTTCTGAGGAGCGTAATAGCCTCAACGATCTGCTGCTGGTGGGGCACCCTTTCCTTCTCCATTGCCAGATATTCTGGAGAGGTGAGGTACCGCTGCACCTCCCCACGGAGTTTGGCCGCATCCCACCCTTCGCCCTTGCCTTCCATGGCGATGCCCTTTACGCGCTCGCCCTGTTCTCGCTGAGCCTTCCCTACGCTATCGAGGCGATCTATTAGTGGTTTCAAGCTCGCTTCGACCTGTTCACGACTACTACACGGCGCTGCCGCCACTCCGCCACAGAACAAAACCGCGCAGACAGCTGTAAGCAAAGAAAAACGACTGCGCATTGGTATCAAGGTGAGAACAGGACGGGCCGAACTATAGCTGACCGTGCACCGTGCTTACCGGATGGGCGAGATTTTCTTCGCCCCGGCTCAACACCGGTGCGGAATCGCGCGAACCCCTGGGCGGGGCGCGGAGTAGTACGCTTCGGGCACTGCCGAAGAGGCAGCTCAGAAAGGTGTGTGATGCCAAGGCCAGCGCACCCCGGCGTTCACTGCCGTGTAGGCAGCTCAGAATAAGGCGCCAGGTCGTTTACCGCCCGACCATGCGTTCCCTGCCGCACAGGCAGCCATGCCCGCCCAGCGGGCCTTTTCTCAGGCGCTGCTCACACGGGCCGCGTCCGCACCTCGGCTGTCCAAGCAGATTGTTTCGGGGCTGCAACGAACCCCGATCCGTTGCAGCGATGTGGAGATATTCGCTACCCTCAAGGCCCGCGCCTGCTGCGACAGCTGCTCGCGCACGTCATTGATTCAGCGCGGAGCTTGCTGATCACATTTTGCTCACCTTCAGCTCGCGACAACAGCGGCAGGAAAAGTGCATCCACTTTCCATAGTCTTCGAGGTAGGCAATGCAGGGAGATTGCACAAGGGCATGGACTTTGATGGAATCTGGCATGGCGACACCCGGGTAAAACTGTGCGAAAAATGCGCTGAACCTGTTGTACCCCACAGGCACGCCCCAAAACCAAGCGCCGAGTTAGGGGTTGTCCGAACCCTCTGGAGCGCTGGCGATCGCCCATGTCGGCAACTACCGCCCCAGTAGCGCTCAGAAGGCACATAGAGCTACCCACGACCAAAGCACTCGAACTCTCTTGAATCGCGCTGGTGTCCCTGGTGCTCAGCGCAGGCGCCCAGCAGCAGCTGACACCTCTGTCGACAGAGCCATTCCCGCATCGTAAAAGCCAACAGTTCTCATCCGACACCTGTAGCAGATGTCACAGACGCCCCATACCGGTGCGTCCATTCGAACGTTTAAAGGAGTCAGAATGAAGAAAACAGTGATCCTGATAGCGGCAATTTCGGCATGCACATTGGCGCTGGCCAAAGGCGGAGGTGGCTACAGCGGAGGGGGTTCGAGCCGGGGAAGCAGCAGCTACCACAGCTACTCCGGCTCGCACAGCGGTGGCTCGTCAAGCAGCCACTCTGTCCAGGGCTACACCCGCAAAGATGGCACCTATGTCGCCCCCACCACGCCACCAATCGAGATGACACAAAGAACAACAACTGACCACGCAGGGGAACGTGAATCCGCACACTGGCGCCAGGACCAAGCCTGGGACTGATGACGACGAGGCCCGTTCTAACGGGTCTTTTCATATACCACCTCCCAGCAGGGCGCCGCCTACAACGGCAATGACAGGGCGCTGACAGCACACCACCAGACCTCGGTTCGTTAATCAGAGTGCAGCATCAGCATTGCTGCTTCAACTCACGAGGTCGGTAAATGACATTCAAACGAATCGCCGCTGTAGGACTTGCATCAGGGGGCTGGCGTCAGCCCTGCCCTGACTGGATGCGTTGTTGCGCCGGAGCGGCACCCACGACCGGCGCCTGCTGTCCACGTCCAAGAGCGCGTGATGCCGGAAGTGATCGTGGAAGAGCGCGGTGCACCCCTGCGCCTGGTTGGCACTGGGTGAACGGGTACTGGCGCTGGGAGCGGGACCAGTGGGTTTGGCAGCGAGGTCACTGGCTGCTAACACCGTGCCGCCAATGCCTCCCGTCATCGTCGAGGTGAGGCCAGCGCCACCCAGCCCGGTTCACTACTGCGCCTGGCCACTGCGTGGCGCGCGGACATCAACAACTGGTTCTGGGTGAAGGGCCAGTGGCACGGCTGATCAGCCCAACTTCACAGGCCGCCCAGCGGGCCTTTTTATTGGGCGCAGTGCCAACGCTCAGAACGACCGGCGCTGCGCGGGCGGGCTCCATTAGACGAGTTGCAGAGACGGCCGCTGCTTCACGGGCTGATTCTGGCAAACAAACCTGCGGCTTCGATCTGGGGGATGCGGTTCTGGCCTGCGACGGGCGGCGGCCCGAGGCAGTAAGCCAGCCCACGGGCGGCCTGTTGGCTCCGAGGGCTGATGCCGCCACCGTTGCGAGGGACCTGGCCGTTGATGTTCACGTCGCCCGACACGTTGGTGCCGGAGTAGCTGTTGCTGTCGCGCGTGACAGCGCCGCTTGGCGCTGTTGATGCAGCCGGCTGAACAGGTGCTGGAGGAGCGGCTGGCGCGAGAGTTGGTGCCTGGGAAAAGTCGTTGACTGCGGAGAAGTCGGCATACGGAGCTTGAGCAAAGGAGGCTGGCACGGCAGGAGGCGCCGCATTGCTGGCCGAAGATGCGCTCGGCGGTGCTGGGAGGCGGTAGCCCACGCCGACACAGGCACTGGCAGGCTGCGGCGTGCTGCCCCGAACGTCAGCGAGCGCGGATCGCTGGCGGCGTTCATCCGCATGGAGCCTGCGTCCAGGCTTTTGGCTGGCTCGAACGAGCTCGGTCCCGTGGCGGCGTAGGGCTGCATCATGCCCGGCCGCGTGCTCAGTGGTTTCGGGCCGGCGGTAAACGCCGAACCCAGTGCCGTGCGTCACGTTGAGGATGCAGGCGCATACGGTTCTTCACCGTTCTGGCGCCGCAGTGCTTCGAGGATGGTGGTGGCCATGAGCGTTCCTTGGTTGCTTCATGGCAGTCTGATTAGAGAAAGCCTTCTCATCAAACACTAATGGGGGTCTCTCCTACTCTAGACCTCAGGGATGAACTTCCGAGAGGTAGCACTCATTGCGCACACGGTAGGTTTCACCGTTGACTCGCTCAAGCAACTGGCGTAACTTTTGTAACTACAAATGATTTTCGGGAGAAGAAATGCAATTGCAAAAATCAGCCTCATGGCTCTGGTGGGTTTCGCGATCATGGGATGTGCTTCCTGCCCCTGCGCAAACGCCCCATCCATCCATGCCAGCATCTCCCGCGCCGGCACCAGCCACTGCACCTGCCCTGATTCCAGTTCCGACACCGACCTCAGTACCCGCCCCAGTCGGGACCCCTCGACCGACAGATCTGTTTCATCCGCTGAAGCAGTGATTCCGCCTGCTGACGAATCCAGCTCCAAATGCAGGAACATCTGTAAATGTCTGGTACGCGACGAACAGACAGATAACCGCGCCATTTAAATTATCCGACCCATACACAACATTAAGAGATGATAAGCTGAACTATGGGATAGCAAATGTGGGGTTCCAGAGAATAGGCGACGTGGCTCGATGGGCTCCATATGGGGAGAGATAACCCAAAAATCAGAAAGTAAATATCGCAGATCTGACCCAATGTTGCCTAGCGATTTTTGGCCCAGCTTGGCAAGCAAGCTAAAAACCTCTCCAGAAGGAAAGGTCGTTCTCGTCTTTATTCACGGATACAACGTAAATTTCGTCGATGCAACAAAACAAACGGCTCAACTCTGGCACGACCTTCGACTACAGGGCGCTCCTGTCTTATTTTCTTGGCCTTCAAAAGCAGATCCCAAGAAATATATCCTGGATGAGGCTAGCGTTGAATATAGCGAACTACACCTAGAAAAATTCTTGTTGCCCTAAGGAATGAAGTTGATCAGCACAACCAATTCACGTAATAGCGCATAGCATGGGAATCGTGCGCTACTTAGGTGGCGGAACGAGTGCAAAAAACTAAACTTTGGGCAAATTATTCTGGCTGCCCTGATATTGATGCAGACCTCTTCCATCATCTAGCTCAACACTACGGAAAAATCTCAACAAGAACTACAATATATGTAGCAAAGAACGACCTTCCTTTCTTTATCAAACAAATCCATGGAGCGGATAGAGTAGGTGCGCCGCCGTATTTCATACAAATACCAGGCATTGATACCGTAGAAGTAGTGGCTTCGAAAAGCTCTACGAAATGGGGCATTCATACTATGCCGAATTCAATCCCATGCTTGATGAAATTGAATATCTTTTCAAGAACAATCCAAAGCACGGTGCGCCTATTGTCACTCCGCGTGTTAGCACAAAGGAATGCGCCGAAAGCGAACCAGCTTATAAGATAGAGAAAGCATGTTGAGAATATCCAAATCGCAAAATAGAGACCGGCATCAACACACCACAGACTAAGATGTTCAGTCCCACAGTGAGATGGTGCGATGAAGTCTAAAGCGGCTTGATCTTTTCCCATGCCTCGCAAATCGCCCGCAATGGTGTCTTCCACCTGAGCGCCTTCAAGTGCTTGCCGAAGTTGTAGCTTTGTATGAAGGCCTGGACATGCTCCTGTAGCTGCTCCAGCCCCTCGTACTGTAGGCCTTGATCGTGGATTCCTTGGTGGTCCGGTTCATGCGCTCGACCATGCCGTTCGTCCAGGGGTGATATGGCTTGGTGTGCCTTTTATCGACGCCATTGAACTTGCAGATGCGTTCAAAGATGTGACCGATGCATGTGTCGGTGATGCCGCCTCTGAAGCGTTCTTGTCCCGTAAAGGCCATGCCGTTGTCCGTCAGAACGGTATGTATGCGGTACGAAAGGCTATAAGCACCTGCCGAAGGAACTGTGCTGCATTGGCTTTCGTGGCCCTGTCAAAGAACGCGACATGCGTGAATTTTGTGACGCGGTCTATGGCGACAAACATGTGCTGTTTGCCGCTGAGATCTTCATTTCGGCGTTGTCGATGTGCACGAAGCCCAGCGTCGTTTCTTCAAACTTTCCGTGCCTTCGTGGCAGGTGCGTTACGGGTTGTCGGCTGATTCCGTGACGCTGCAGGCATCGATGCAAGGCGCTGCGGCTGAGCTTGGGTGTTGTCTCCAGGAGCTGTCCCATGAGATCGTCCAGCGACAAATGCCCTTGCTTGCGTAACGCACTGTTAGATGTTCTTGCATCTTGAGAAAGATGCCGGCTTGCTCTGTCCCGAGGACCCATGGGCTGTCGAGCACCGAGGTGCGCGCACGCCACTTGGCCACGGTCTTGGATTGATGCCGTAGAGCGGCCAGGACCGATGGGAGCCGGTCGCTAGCTGGAGTTCTGCGCGGATACGCGGCGTTGAGCGGGCGCTGCCATGCAGGCGGATTGCAATAGTGCTTTCTCCTGTTTCAGGCTGAAGAATGCACCATGACTTCCTGGGACCGTACATTTAATTCCCAGGCACGCCTTCACGGCATCGGCACTTTCCTCCAAAAGCCCGCAGCACTTGCTCGCGGGCCTTTTTCATTCCCGGCCCGCAGCGGCCACCGCCATAGCAGATACCACCGTGAATCACACCCTGGACAAGATAGCCATTGCGTGGGGCACCGCGCCCCAAATCGGCCAGCAGGACAGCGTGCCGAAAGGAATGGGCGCCTCGCAGACTTCACCCCAAAGCTGCCCAGAGCGCGACAGCAACCGCCATGGCCGGCGCCAAGGAACAGGTCGGCAGGTGCAGGCCATGCTGCGGCGCCTGGGCAAGCGTTTGGCGCCGGTGCTCGGCCCGGCTGCAGGGCAGACAGACGGCGATTGCGCCCAAGGCAACCAGAAGGCGAATTCCGCGCCGTTGGTCTCCCCAGATCGACGCGTTGACCCACGTGCTGCGGCTGGTGCGGACCGAACTGCAGGACCTGAGCGGCGCCTGGCGTTGTGATGGGATGGCGAACACCTTCGGGCGCGCCTGATTCGCGCCCGGGTCGCAAAAGGGCTGAGCCAGTCGGACCTAGCTGCGAGCAGCGGCATAGCGCCCGCTCAGATCTCGCGGTACGAAGCCGACAAGAACCAGCCTCGTCTGCATATCCTCCGCAAGCTGGCTGCCGCACTGGATATTGCTCCCGACCGGCAGTTGGCCGGCGACGATGAAGCCGATACCGAGCCTGCAGACACGGCACCGACGACGCAGTGCAAGGCGCATCCCCGTCGATATGCATGCGTGCCTCAGCAAGCTGGCGGCTCGTCCAACCGCAGCCTCAACGCCGAGATCGTTCACCGCCTGGCCCAGACCCTGGGCGAAGACTTCGCCGCAGGGCAGCCCGCTGCGCAGCCGGTGCTGGCCGAGAGCTGGCCCAGATGCGAAAGCAAACCGACTGCCTGCGCGAGTTGGTGGAGCTGGCGCGCCCTGCAAAGCCCGAGCGAGCGGATTGGCAGTCACATCGAGTCCAAGCACCTTGAAAAGCAACAGGCACAGGTGCCAGGTTTTACCCCAGTGATTCAATTCAGCGAATCGTAGATTTGGTTTTCCTTCTGAATTCATTTTGTGACTTCTGCACCTTTCATTAATGGAGAAGATTTCAATATTGGTCGAACAATCCTGTAAAGTTTTTCTGCATCCCTGCTCTTATATCAAAATACCCATCATTACCGTCAGCATGGAGCTCTGGCTCATCCAATTCTCCAGCCCCAGATCTCTTCAGTGCTTTGACCAACTGCTTCTGCAGATCACGAACATCGGCATATTCCTCTGATTGTATTCAAATGAATCGAAAGCGTAGGACCATTCTGTGGAGAAGCAACCGCTACCAGCGATGCTGTGCAAAGCATTAATGCGACAGATGATATTTTTATCATAAACAGCAGAGCAATTTTTAATACAAACTCTGTCGAGGATTTATGCAAACATCTTAAGACAAATAAGTCTGGTATTTTATACGGCCGGAGTTATCTAGCGCCCTCAGACCAAAACTCAACATAAATTACCCACTTCTGCAGACGCTGCTTTGGCCTGATTCAACACGCCATCACGCAGGCGCCCTGCCCCCGGAAGCCGCCGCGATGGAGCTGGAGCCATTTCGGCATCTCTACCATTGGAGTGGGTTCTGACCCGGCTTCATCGACCTTCACCACCACTTTCCAGCCGGGCCCTGGGGACTATCTCCAACCTCCCTGACTCCCCAGGCGTGCCCATCCGGGCGCCGGCTCTTTCCAATGACCACCAGCGGCAGCCAGCAGCAGCTGATCGCCGCGCCCCTGTGCACGCTGCGCAGGAACAGCGTAGGCAGCGACATTCGCGAGCCTGTGCCCACCGTCACGGCCGGGGCCGCCGAGCACCATGCCCTGATCCAGTACCACCTGGCGCTCGTGACCGTGTGGCTCAAGGGCGAGCCCTGTGATCGTGACATCACGCTGCGCATGCTGGTGCCGCGTGAACTCTACAACGCTCAGGACTTTCCCCTGGCCGACCGGACCGGCTCCGGCAAGCCTCTGACGAAAACGGTCCAGAGTCGGCAACCTGTGAGCCCGCTGCCTATGCGGCAAATCGTCTCGCTCAACTCTCCTGAGGCCACGGCTGGCAACTGCGCGCGGCCGCCTGATCTTTCCAACCTGGCCCGCCCAGCGCGGTCTGTCCTAATGACCAGCACCCGCTGGCCATATTCTTGAGGCCAACCATGTCCAAAAGCATCACCCTGAACTTTGCACCTGCCGTGCTCGGCCGCGAGCATGCCGCAGCCTACGTGGCGCTGAGCGTCAGTTCCTTCGAACAACTGGTGCGTGAGCGCCAGATACCCCAGCCACGCCAGCGTCTGCCAGGCGCGTTGGCTGGCTGCGCGCCGAGCTCGATGATTGGTCGCCCGGCGGCCGGCATCCGAGCTGCTGCCACCGGAGAACACCGGCGCCCCTAAGCCCCGATGAACTCCTCCACTTCGCATCGAGCGCCGCCAGCCATTGGCCGCGCTCGGCGTCGTACCGGTAGAGGTTGGTCGCCCGCCACGCCAGGGAGGACGTGGCCAGGATCGCCTCCAACCTCATGCGGACAGCCCATCGACGCAAGGATGGTGCGCCCCGTCCGCCGAAGATCATGCGGTGACCAATGCGTCACGGTCAGCCGCGCCCGCCGGTGCTCGGGCTTCGTCTTGCTGTAGGCTGCAGATAGTGCACCTTGGTCTGCATGTAGGCCTGGGTCTGTCCTTTCAGCACACCATCGCGCCTGATGCTCGGGAACAGCCATTGCCCTCATTCGCCAGCAGACGACGCACGATCTGCTCGGCACGACCGAACAAAGGCACACGCAGGTCATGCGCAACCTCAACGTGCCGAATCTTCATTGCCTCCTTGGGCACGGTCCACCAAAGCACACCCCTCCTCCGACAACTGCTTCTTCTGCATCTGGCAGATCTCCCGCCTCGCGTGCATGTCCACAGCTGCAGCGTCAGGAAATCCTGAACCTGCTGGCTGAACATCGACAGCTCGCCGCCGATCAGCATCTTGATCTCCGCGCCGCTCAGCACGCGCTTGCTGGTGCCCTTGTCTTTGCTCCTCGCGCACTGCGCCTTTGCTGCGCAGTTTGTGGGACGTGCGTTCCGCCCACCAGTTGGGCATGCCATCCGGAATTCGCCCTGACTCCAGCCCCACGCGCCATGCAGCTGCCATCTCCGTCTTCACGGACTTGGCCAAGACGGGGCGGTCGGCCAGACCTTCAATGACGTCGTAGACAAAGAGCGCCTCACCTCGGCCACGGATGTCGACTCCCGTCCTGAGATCGCATTGCGCAGACGCTGCTCGATGTTGCGCGCGCCCTTGGCTCCCGGTTGACCAAGAGATACCGGGCGGCATGGTCGTCAACCAGCATGGTCAGTGTGTAAACCTGTGCAACCGGTTGCGCCAATGCCTTGCGCGCCAGCTTTCGCTCATCCGCCGGATCTCTTCCTGCTCACGCAGGTCCTGTGCTGCCTGCCATCTCGGCTGCAGCCTGAGCTGGCGACATGGCTGGCCATTGGCCGAGCTTGACCTGCTTGAGCTTTGCCGAATCCGCCAAGCTTCTGTAACGATAGGTCCAAGATTTCGTGCTGGCTGTCGCTTCGAGCCTCAAGCCTGGGCAACCTTGTACGACAAATGTGTTCGCCCTGCTTTAGGGTCTTGGCTGAACGTGCGTCAAAGAACATCTGAAGCTACACCTTGAGTGCCGGAAAACCTACACAAAAACCTATACCGAGCGGTGAAGTGCAGACGAGTCCAGGCAAGTGCAGATGAAGCACAAAGGTAAGCGCAGGAATGGAATAAATCATTTGCCGACAACATCTTGCGCGGCAAACCAGAGATAAATCAAAGGCTTATGACGGATTCACAGGCAATGAACATCATCATTCTGACGACTACCAGGACGCCGTGCGCAAGCTGGACTGTGCTCGTCTGCTGGAGCCCTTCAACGCCAAGGTCTTCACCAATACCGTCAAGGGCGTTGGCCAGTTGTCGGTGCGGTTGCGCGATGCGGACATCATCGTGCTGACCCGCGAGCGCACGCAGATCAGCCGGCAGCTGCTGGAAAAACTTCCGCGCCTGAAGCTGATCGCGCAGACCGGCGCGCCGGCGCCCATATCGATGTGCAGGCCTGTACCGACCAGGGCGTTGCGATTGCCGAGGGCGTGGGTTCGCCCATTGCGCCGGCAGAGCTGACCTGGGCGCTGATCATGGCGGCCACGCGGCGGCTGCCGCAGTACATCGCCAACCTGCAAGCACGGCGCATGGCAGCAATCGGGCTTCAAGGCTGCGTCCATGCCTGCGAATTTCGGACTGGGCAGCGTGTTGCACGGGCGCACGCTGGGCATCTGGGGCTACGGCCGCATTGGACGGCTGGTCGCGCACTACGGCCATGCCTTCGGCATGCAGGTTCTGGTCTGGGGCAGCGAAAGCTCGCGCCAGAAGGCGCAGGCCGATGGCTTTGCGGCGGCGGACTCGCGCGAGGCTTTCTTTACCGAATCCGACGTGCTGTCCATGCATCTGCGCCTGCATGAGGCCACACGCGGCATCGTCACGGCGCAGGATCTGGCACGCATGAAGCCGACCGCCCTGTTCGTGAACACCTCGCGCGCGGAGCTGGTGGAGGCCGATGCCCTGCTGGGTGCGCTCAACCGAGGCTGGCCGGGCCTGGCGGCCGTGGACGTGTTCGAGAGCGAGCCCATCCTCCAGGGCCATGCGCTGCTGCGACTGGAGAACTGCATCTGCACGCCGCACATCGGCTACGTGGAGCAGGACAGCGGCGAGCTGTACTTTCGCGCTGCCTTCGACAATGTGGTGAACTTCTGCTGGTGGGGCAGCCCAGCAACATCCTCAATCCCGAGGTGTTCTCAGGCCCGGCCCGCGCAGGCTGACGATCGGATCAGGCGGGGCTTGCGCCACCCGCCCTTGCCCAGCACTCAACGGCCGCCCTGGCCGGAGTCGCCACGTGCGGCCGTGGCGCGAAAGGCCAATTCATCGGCCACCGCCTCATAGACGGCCTGGCGCACGACGGATTCCACCTCCTCGCGCAGACGCACGACGATGGACCGAGTCTGCTGCTGAACCACGGTGGCAATGGCGTCGCGCAGGCGCTGGTTCAGCACCAGGTCCACACGCTGCATGAGGCGATGGACCAGATATTCCTCGGTGACCTGCTGCGCATGGCTGTCCCAGATGGACTCCATGGTGGGGCAGCTGGCGTCGGCGCGCGCAGCCGCCTCTGCCACGACAGCCTGCACCACCGGGACCACCAGGTCGGCAGGGGACCACTTCCCCGACCGGTGCCACGTCGCCCGCTGCAGCCACATCTGCCGCACCTGCAACATCCGCCGCATCAGTCACATCAGCCATTTCGGCCAGACGGCTTTCCTGGGCCAATTGCATTTCCACGGACGGGCGCTGGCGGCTGATAGTCCGAGAGCACGGGCTGCATTGCAGGTGTCGGGATTTCCTCGCGCAGCCTGCTCGGTGACCATGGGCCGCTGGGGCTCCAGGTCCTGCGGCAGCGGCGGCAGGGACGCAGGCAGGGCGACCACGCCACGCCGAGGCGCCAGCATGCCTTCGCTGGCCCAGGGCGTCGCTTCGTCCGTCAGCGGCAGTTCGGACACGGGGGTGCCAGGGTGCCGGGGCCTGACCGCCTGAACCGGTGCCTGCACCGCATCCACCGCAACGACATCGGTGAGCGTGGAACAAAGCGCGGTGGGTTTTGAGGAGGAGCGCTCATGGTTTACTCCTTGAGCACCAGGTCATGGCGCTTGATGGAAATACCCTGGGCCGCATAGTGCTTCCAGCGCTGCCGGGCCAGGTGGCGGTCTTCTCGTCGGTGGCGGAAACCACTTCGACGACACGCGCAAAGCGCTCGAACCCTTCGGGCACTTCGCCGCCCAGGTTGACCAGCATGTCGTGGTGCGCGCGCCGTCCAGCCGCTCCAGCAAAACGATGGGCGAGAAGGCCATGATGTCTGCCCCATCGCCTTCTCCGGCATGGGCCAGGAAGTCGGTGGGCGAGACACTCCACAGCCTGGGCGACAAGGCCTTGAGCAGCGGTGGCGACCCCAGCACCACCAGTTGCGTGCGGTGCCTGAGTGCCTTGCGCGCCAGGCGGCAGACATAGGCCAGCTTGTCGGGCGCGTTGAAATGGAAGGCCACTTCAGTCGCGATGCTCCTTCAAACAGGCCCGGGCCGACGGGGACGATGCGCTCATGCCTGCTCCGGCTGAGCGGCAACTGCAGCCTTGCGGCGGCTGGCAGGTCCCGCCTTGGGTGGCACAGGTTTCGGGTGCAGCAGCTATGGGATGCAGCAGCCTGGCCTGCGCCTTGCCAGCATCGATGCCGGCCAGCAGATAGTGCAGCAGCAGGCCCACGGGCGGCCTGTACCGCCCTTGGCGGCGCCGTTTTCCAGGCCGTGCCGGCGATGTCCAGGTGCGCCCAGGGAATGTCGCCCACAAAGCGCTGCAGGAACTTGGCTGCCGTGACTGCGCCACCCGCGCGGCCAGCCACATTGCCCATGTCGGCGAAATTGCTCTTGAGGCCTTCGCCGTACCTCGTCCAGCGGCATGCGCCAGCAGGATCCAGTGCCGCATCGCCGGCCTGCTCCAGCGCGCGGGCCAGTTCGTCGCTGGGCGAGAACATGCCGCTGCGCAGCCCGCCCAGGGCGATGACGCAGGCGCCGGTCAGCGTGGCGATGTCCACCATGGCGCGGGGCTTGAAGCGGCGGCGTAGGTCAGCGCATCGCAGAGCACGAGGCGGCCTTCGGCATCGGTGTTGAGGATCTCATGGTCTGCCGCTCATGCTGGTGACCACGTCGCCCGGCTTGACGGGCAGCGCCGCCGGGCATGTTCTCGGACGCTGAATGAGGCCGACGACATTGACGGCCGGCTGCAGCCGGGCCAGCGCATGGAACACGCCCAGCACGCTGGCGGCGCCGCCCATGTCGAACTTCATCTCGTCCATTTCAGCGGCAGGCTTGAGCGAGATGCCGCCGGTATCGAAAGTGATGCCCTGCCGACCAGCATCACGGGCGCGGCGCCCTGGCGCCGCCGTTGTAGTGCAGTTCGATGAAGCGCAGCGGCTGCTCCGATCCCTGGGCCACGGCTATGAAAGCGCCCATGCCGAGCTTGGCGACTTCGGCGGGGCCGTGGATCTTGCAGTTGATGCCGGGCAGCTTGGCCAGGGCGCGGGCCGCGTCAGCCAGCAAGGTGGGCGTGGCGTGGTTGGCGGGCGATTGGCCCATTCGCGTGCCAGGGTCATGCCTTCGGCCTGGGCCACGGCGGTCTTGAAAGCGTCGGCAACGCTATTCTTGTCGCCCGCCTTGACGGCTGCGGCAATCACCAGCTTCTTGAGCGCCACGGGCTTGGCCTGCGGCTTGTGTGGGTATAGCTGTAGAGGCATCGGCCGCCGACAGAACGGCGGCAGCAACGGCAGGACCTGCCGCATCGAAGCCAGCACAGCAAGGCCTTGCCAACACCGGTCGCCTTGAGCGCGGCACCTGCGCCGGCCACGGCCTGGCGCACTTCCCGTGCCGAGCCGTTGCCCGCGCCCAGCAGCACGACGCGGCGTGCAGCGACGGCAGGCAGGCTGCACAGTGCCAGCTGCTTGCCGGCTGCCGTTTGAAATCTCCGGCCTTGACCGCGTGTGCGACCAGGGTGATAGCGCGTCGCTGCCCGTGACCGTGGCTTCGGTCACCAGCACCAACAACAGGTCACACTTTTCACGTACTGCTGCGGCAGTCGTCAACGGCTTCAGTTCAAAGTTCATAATCGGCGTTTTCCTTCAGCCAATGTTATTCGATTCATCCATACGCAAAGAGCTGGCCTGCAGCTCGGTGCCACGGTCGTGGTGCTGATCACGGTCGCCGCGACCATGATGCTGATCCGCACGCTGGGCCAGGCTTATAAGGGCAATGTCAGCCTTCCGACGTTCTGCTGGTCATGCGGCTATACGGTGTTTGGGCCAGTTGCCCACGATTTTGGGCCTGGGGCTTTCGTGGTCAGGAGTCGGCTCGCTGTCGCGCATGTACCGCGACAGCGAGATGGTGATCTGTTCGCCGCAGGCCAGGGGCTGGCCAGCCTCCTGCGCCTGCTGCTGCGCTTTGCCTGGCCGGTGCTGGCCGTGATCGCCGTGTTGGGCCTGGGCATTCTGCCCTGGGCCAATCAGCAGATCGAGCAGATCAAGACCCAGTTCGAGCAGCGCAGCGATATCGACCGCATCGCCCCGGCGAGTTCCAGGAGTTCGCTGGCGGCTCGCGCGTGTTCTTCATCGACAAGGACGTGCCCAGCGCCACCGCTGCCAACAATGTGTCTATCGTGGCCAATGAGCGCGGGCGCGAGTCCAGACCCTCGGCGCGCGGGGCGCGGCTGGAAGTGATCAAGCGGCGAGCGCATGGCCGTGCTGACTGACGGCCAGCGCATGGAAACGCAGACCAGCGACGGCTCGGTGAAGATCAGCGAGTTCTGGCGAATACGGCACGCAACTCGGCAGCGGCAGCAATCTGGCCGCCGCCGAGGAAATGGCCGCGCGCAGCACGTACACGCATGAGCTGCTGCTGCGCACCGAACCCATCTACCGCGCCGAGCTGGGCTGGCGCATAGGCCTGCTGCTGGCGGCGCTGAACTTCGTGATCCTGGGCCTGGCTGTGGCCAGCGTGAACCCGCGTGCTGGCGGCAGCGGCAGCCTCATGCTCGCGCTGTTCGCCTTCATCGTGTACTACAACCTGATGACGCTGGGCGAGAACTGCGGCCTCGGCAAGCTGAGCATGCCCGCCATGACGGCCCTGCTGCACGGAGGAACATTGCTGCTGGCACTGCTGGTGCTGCTGGCACGGCACAGCGCTGGTCGCCGCGCGACCTGTGGCGCAGGCCCCGTGCCGACTGCCCTGGATGACGCAAAGGCGGTGCCCTGATGAGAGTTCTGAGAAACCTGCTGTACCGCGACATCATCGCGGCCGTCGGCTGCGTGACGCTGGCCTTCCTGGCGCTGTTCTTCTTCTTCGATCTGGTCGATGAGCTGCGCTGTCGGGCGCGGCGGCGACAACGGCTACCAGATCACGCACGCCCTGTTCTTCGTGGTGCTGCGCATCCCCAGCCACTTGTATGAGCTGATGCCCATCACCGTGCTGATCGGCACCATCTACGTGATGGCGCGCTTTGCCCAGAGCTCGGAATTCACCATCATGCGCACCAGCGGCATGGGCCTCCTATTGGCGCTGCGCACGCTGATGGTGCTGGGCCCGTTTTGTGCTGGCCACCTCGGCACGGGCGACTACCATGCCGGCGGCCGAGAACGCGGGCCAGAACATCCGCGCCATCCACCTGGCCCAGCTGTCGCGCGGCG
This sequence comes from Aegilops longissima, assembly GCA_021605205.1. Classification (NCBI taxonomy): domain Eukaryota; kingdom Viridiplantae; phylum Streptophyta; class Magnoliopsida; order Poales; family Poaceae; genus Aegilops; species Aegilops longissima. The sequence goes on along the minus strand of JAHIAM010007902.1, from coordinate 33,246 downwards.
CCACGGGTGCCTGGCCTGCGAACGCCAGGGCGATCACCCATCGCCATCAACGTGCAGCGCCATCCGCGGGCCCGGTGATTTCTCCAATGCGCATCTTCGACTTTGACGGCCAGGACGCATCTCTTGCCCAGATCCATGCGCAGGCGGCGCAGGTCAGCGAGGATGGCGAATCCTGGACGCTCCAGGGCGTTGAGGCCAGCCGCCTGAAGGCCAAGGCCGACGCAGGCATGGTGCTGCTGCGCGAGAAGGAGGACAGCCTGGTCTGGAAGACCGGCATCAGCGCCGAAATGGTCTCGGCCGCGCTGCTCAAGCCCGACCGCATGTCCACCATTTCGCTGTTCCAGTACGTGCGCCACCTGGAGGCCAACGGCCAGGCCGCGCAGAAGCACGAGATCGAGTTCTGGCGCAAGGTCTTCACCCCATGAGTTGCCTGGTGATGGTGGTGCTGGCCCTGCCCTTTGCCTATCTGCATTTCCGCTCGGGCGGCATCGCGGCCTATGTGTTCGGCGGCGTGATGGCCGGCATCAGCTTCTTCCTGCTGAACAACGTGTTCGGCTACATCGGCACGCTGCAGACCTGGTCGCCTCTGGCTGACCGCTGCGGCGCCGGGCCTGCTCTTACAGCCTTCTTTCATTGACCGCGTTCACCTGGCTGGTGCTGCGCCGCTAGATCCGTTGCCATGCAAACGACAACAGCGGCCGGCATTGCCGGCCTGATCCTGCTGGCCCACGGCTCCTGCGACGCCCTGTGGCGCCAGCCCATCGAGGCCGTGCCGGCGCCGTCCGGCAAACGCGGCCCCACGGCCTGGCTGCATGCGCCTACCTGAAGCCTGTGCGCCTGACCTGCCCACCGCCGCGCGCGGGCTGGTCGAGGCGGCGCCACGCACATCACCGTGCTGCCCTGTTCCTGGGCACGGGCAAGCATGCGCGTGAGGACATCCTGAAGCTGGTGCAGGAGATCCGCCACACCTACCACAGGTGGCCGTGGAACTGGAGCCGGCCGGGCGAGCATCCACGTCACGGCCCTGCTGGCAGAGCTGGCGTTGGCGGCCATGGAGCCTTCCGGAAGGTCAGGAAGCTGAAATAACGAATCGCTTTTTATATAAATGCAGCATAATGGCGCGCTGCACCCAGCCGTCACCGCCATGAACCTGCACCAATTCCGATTCGTCCAAGAAGCGGCGCGCCGCAACTCAACCTCACCGAGGCGGCTAAGGCCCTGCACACCGCAGCCCGGCGTCTCCAAGGCCATCATCGAGCTGGAGGAGGAGCTGGGCATCGACATCTTCGCGCGCCACGGCAAGCGCCTCAAGCGCATCACCGAGCCTGGCCTGAGGTGCTCTAAGAGCATCGAACTCATCATGCGCGAGATCGGCAACCCCGCGCATCGGCGAGCAGTACAGCGCCCAGGACAGCGGCACGCTGTCGATTGCCACCACCCACACCCAGGCCTGTTATGTGCTGCCGCCCGCCGTGGCACGGCTGCGCGACCTGTATCCCAAGGTCACCATCAGCCTGCACCAGGCCACGCCGGCCGAGGTGGCGCGTATGGTCATCGACGAAATCGCCGACATCGGCATGGCCACCGAGTCCCTGGCCGACTACCCTGATCTCGTCACCCTGCCCTGCTACGAATGGCAGCACGTGCTGGTCATGCCCACAGGCCATCCGCTGGCACAGAAAGAGCGCATCACGCTGGACGACATCGCCCATGAGTCGCTGATCACCTACCACCCTCGTTCACCGGGCGCGGCAAGATCGACCAGGCCTTCGCCACGTCGGCTGCGTCCGCGCATCGTGCTGGAGGCCATTGACCGACGTGATCAGACCTACGTGCGCCTGGGCCTGGCATCGGTATCGTGGCCGAGATGGCCATGCGCGACGATCCGGTCAACGACCTCGTGGTCCGCCCCATGGGCCATCTGTTCGGCCAGAGCGTGGCGCGCGGCTATCAAGCGCGGCGCCATCTGCGCAACTCGTCTACCGCTTCGCCGAACTGCTCAGCGACCGCCTGACGCGCGATCTGATCATGCGCGCCATGAGCGGCCACGTGCACGACTACGAACCTGATCCTCCGTTCCACCGCTCCGCAGTGCGGGCCCGTTCCTGCTTTTCCGCCGCCTCCGCCATGACCTCTGCCACGCCCCGCACGCCCGCCTTCCCCCAGCCGCTCGCCCCATGTGGGCATGACCATCTTCACCACCATGTCGGCGCTGGCCGCCGAGCACCAGGCGGTGAACCTGGGCCAGGGCTTCCTGACTTCGGCTGGGTGACCCCAGGCTGGTCGATGCCGTCACGGCCGCCATGCAGGCCGGCACAACCAGTACCTCCGCCTGATGCCCGGCCTGCCGCAGCTGCGCCAGGCCATGGCCGACAAGATGCAGGCGCTGTACGGCCGCCGCTACGACGCGGGCACCGAGATCACGGTCACGGCCGGCGCCACGCAGGCCATCCTCACCGCCATCCTGGCCACCGTGCATGCGGGCGATGAGGTCATCGTGCTCGACCCCTGCTACGACAGCTACATGCCCAATATCGAGCTGGCTGGCGGCGTGCCCGTGCGCGGTGCCGCTGACGCCGGGCAGCTTCAAGCCCGACTTCGCCAAAATTGCCGCCGCCATCACGCCGCGCACCCGGCTGCTGATCATCAACAGCCCGCACAACCCCAGCGCCACCATCTGGAGCGATGCCGAGATGCTGCAGCTGCAGGAGCTGCTGGCGCCCACCGACGTGCTGCTGATCAGCGACGAGGTCTACGAGCACATGGTCTACGACGGCCGCCAGCACCAGAGCGCCGCGCGCTTTGCTGGCCTGGCGGCGCGCGCCTTCATCGTCTCCAGCTTCGGCAAGACCTACCATGTCACGGGCTGGAAGGTGGGCACTGTCGCTGCGCCTGGCCGCGCTCACGGCCGAGTTCCGCAGGTCCACCAGTTCAACGTCTTCACCGTCAACACGCCCATGCAGGCGGGCCTGGCCAGCTACATGGCCGACCCTGCGCCCTACCTGCAGCTGCCTGCCTTCTACCAGGCCAAGCGCGACCTGTTCTGCCAGGGCCTGGAAGGCTCGCGCCTGCGCCTGCTGCCACGGCGGGGACCCATTTCGTCTGCGCCGACATCTCGGCCGTGTCGGACCTGGACGAAGCCGCGTTCTGCCAGTGGCTGGTCCGGGAGCATGGCGTGGCGGCCATCCCGCTGTCGGCCTTCTATGGCGACGGCTTCGACCAGCGCGTGGTGCGCTTTGCTTGCCAAGCAAGACAGCACGCTGCGTGCGGCGTTGGAGCGGCTGCGCAAATCCTGAAACCGGGCGCAAGCAGCGCCCACGCCGGGTTGTCCTGTCATCCTCTGAGATGACATGGCCCCTCCGTCCCTGGTCTTACGCTCGGGCGACAGGAGACACAAGCCATGCGAACCGACCGCGCTCTACGCGCCTTGCGGCGCGTTTTTCCATCCACGGCCGCCTTTGCCGCATCCCTGCTCATGGCGGGCTGTGGCGGTGGCAGCAGCCCCACTTTGCCGATGCCACAACGCAGGCGGCCGCCTGCGCGACCTGCCCGACAGGGCAGGCCTTGCGGCCACCCGGCTGTCCACCAGCTATGTGCCGCCCGACACCCGCAGGCCGGGCGGCGCCAGCACCGGAGCGCTGCTGCCCGGGCACTGCGTAGTCACCGGTGCCATCAACCCGCGCGTGGGCGTGGACGGCAAGAACTACGCCATCGGGTTCCAGCTCAGCCTGCCGGACCAATGGAACGGCCGGTTTTCTTCATCGGCGGTGGCAACGACGGCATCCTGCGCGACACCTCGCTGAGCTCCAGCATCTCTGGCGCAACGCCTTCGCCGCTGGGCCAGGGCTTTGCGGTGGTCTCCACCGACGCGGGCCACACCGGCACGACGGCCAGCTTCGGTGCCGACCTCGGCCCGGCTGGACCACGCCTACAACGCCTACGACAAGACCGCCGTGGCGGCCAAATCGCTGATCTCCACGCGCTACGGGCGCAAGCCTGAGCACCTCTATTTTTCAGGCTGCTCGGGCGGAGGACGCCAGGCATGGTGTTCGCAGCGATTTCCGACTACTTCGACGCCATCACGGCCGGTGCCCCTGCCATGCGGGTATCGAGCGGCGCCACGGTGGCTGCGATGTGGAACACCATCGAGTTCGAAGCCATCGCGCTGACCGACAGCAGCGGCCGGCGCATCCTCTCCCGGGCCTTCAGCAACGAGGACCTGAACTCTGGTGGCTGGCCGTGACCGCCTCCTGCGATGCGGCTGACGGCGTGGCTGATGGCATGGTGAACCACGTCAAGGCTCGCCATTTCGACCCCGGCGTGCTGCAGTGCGGCGGCGCCAAGACTGGCAGCTGCCTGAGCAGCGGACAGGTGAACGCGCTCAGAAACGTGTTTGCCGGGCCGCGCAACTCGGCAGGCCAGGCCCCTGTGGCGGGCCAGCCGTGGATCCGGGCCTGCAGCGCCGGGCTGGCGCACCTGGACACCTGGCAGCTCCACCACCGCCACGCCGGATTCGCGCCACATCACGCTGATCGGATGCGCTGGTCAACGAATTCCTCACCCGCCAGACCTGGGCTTCAACCCGCTGGCTTCAACTTCGACACCGACCTGGCGCGCATGCAGGCCTACTCGCATTATCTATGACACCTACCGGGACGACTGGCTCACGGCCTTCCGGCAGCACGGCGGCAAGATGCTCTTCATCCACGGCATGTCCGACCCCATCTTCTCGGCGCTGGACACGCTGGACTACTACGAGCGCCTGGCCGCCAACAACGGAGGCATGCAGGCCACGCAGGACTTTGCGCGCACCTTCTCGTGCCGGGCATGAACCATTGCTCGGGCGGCCCGGCCACGGACAGCTTCTGACTCCATACAGGCCATGGTCGACTGGGTGGAGAAAGGCATCGCCCCGGACACCATCGCCGCCAGGGCCCTGCCGTCCAGCGTGGATTCTTCTGCAGCGCACGCGCCTGCACAGCCTGTATCCGAAGATTGCCAGGTACAGGTTCGAGGGCGCAGCCGCCGGCACGGGCAATGTGGAGGATGTGGCCAGCTTTGTTCTGCGCCCTGCCCTGAGCCTGCGCATCTGCGGGCTGGACGCCACGGGCCGTGGCCGCCGCAGGGCCGTAGCAAGCCTGCAGCGATAATGAGAAGCGTTCACTGCAGCGAGCGCTTCCTGCCACCGCCTTCCGCCTCCGCCCATGCCCGCCCCTTCCCAGCGCCACACCACGGCGCAGCTCGACGCCATGCGCCAGCGCCACGGTTTCAGCGTGCGCTTTCCACCGTCTCCGAAAACGATTGCATCTTCGAAGGCCAGGTGCAGGAGCACCAACCGCCTTCGGGCCTGCAGCTGGTCAGCCTGACATCCGCATCAACCATGGCGGCTGAATCCACGTCCGAGCATCCGCGGCGCTTCACCGCCGTAAGTCCTGCTGACGGCCAGGCCGAGCTGTAGCCGCCTGCCGCCCGCAAGGCCCTGAGCGTGACGCGCCATGCCGCAGCGGCATTCTCCTGCGGCGACACCGAGGTGCTCACACACCCATGCGGCAGGCCAGACGGTGCGCGGTTTCAACCCGTCCATCGAGGCGCCTGAGGCCTGCGCCGATGCCGAACTGGCCGAGCTGCTGCACCATGCCCTGCGGCAGTCCGGCCCGCCGCTGCATGCCTGGTCGCCGCCTGAGCATCTGGCGGTGTCGCTGCGCCAGCTGCTCGATGGTGTCGGAGCGGCAGCCTGGCCCGGCTGCACCGCGAAGGCATTGCGCTGCAGGTGCTGGCCTGCGCGCTGCAGGCACATGCGCAGCCGCGGCCTGCGCCCTCGCCGCGCATCCACCTCGGGACAGGCGCGGCCTGGAGCGCGTGCGCGAGTGCATGATGTAGCGCCCGGCCAGGCGCACAGCCTGACGACCTGGCGCGCCTGGCCTGCATGAGCCTGACCACGCTGCGCGAGAAATTCCAGGCCGCCTACGGCCAGACTTGCAGCCTGGCTGGCTGCGCGAGCGCTGCATGCAATTGGCGCGCGAGCGGCTGGCACAGGGCTGGAGCGTGCAGGAAGCGGCCGACTGCGTGGGCTTTCAGCACGCCAGCACTCGCCACGGCCTTCGCCAGCGCTTCGGCCACGCGCCCAGCCAAGGCAGCCTGCGTCGCAAAACCATAGACTGGCGTCGCCGGGAACAGGCGGCGGCGGCGCACATTTCACAATCCGGGCTCACGCCCAGGACCATGGAAATGATGAGCATTCGCATTCAAACCCCGCCCCGCGACACCTCCAAGGCGCGCGACCCCGCTATCCCTGCTGATCTGCGCCCTGTGTGCCGCCCCTGCGCCAGCAGTCTGGGCCGCTGACGAGGACAGGCCCCCTGCCAGAAACAGCGACACCGAACTGGGCACCGTCACCGTGCGCGCTGCCGCCGATGCGGGCACCACCGAAGGCACGGCGCGCTACACCAGCGGTTCCACGGAACGGCCACGGCCTGCAACTGTCGGCACGCGAGACACCGCAGTCGGTCAGCGTGATCACGCGCCAGCTCGCGGACGATGCCGGCCAGCTCACGGTCTCGCAGACGCTGGAGGCCTCCGCCCCGGCCTGTCGGTCAGCCGCGCGACAGCAACCGCTATCAGTTTTCTCGCGCGGCTTTGGCGTCAGCAACTTCCAGTTCGACGGGCTGGCCTGCCCATCAACAGCCTGTGGAACTTCGGCGTTACCGACATGGACACGGCCTTCTACGACCGTGTGGAAATCGTGCGCGGCGCCACGGGCCTGCTCAATGGCTCGGGCGATCCGTCGGCCACGGTGAACTTCAGCGCAAGCAGCCGCGCGAGACGGCGGGCGGCTATACTCGCTGACGCTGGGCCGCTGGAACCTTCGCCGCGCCGAGGCCGATCTGTCCCTGCCGCTGGACCGCGAAGGCCGCGTCCATGGCCGTGTCGTGGCCGTGCAATCCGGACAGCGATAGCTACGTCAGCCACTTTGGCCAGCGCAGGCAGGCCTGTACGCCGTGGTCAGCGCGGCCCTGACGCCCGCCACCCGGCTCGTGACCAGCCTCGAATACCAGAAGAACACCAGCCCCGGCATGGGCGCCGGCTTTCCGCTGTTCTATGCGGACGGCAGCCGCACGGACTTCTGACCGCTCGGTGTCCAACAACGCGCGCTGGTCGCATTTCGGCACGGAGAACACCACGGCCACGCTGGACCTGACCCACCGCCTGGACAACCGCTGGCTGCTGCGCGCCGCCTACAGCCGCAACGACGGCAACTACGACATGCGCTACGTCTACCGGGGCGGCGCGCTGACGCCAGCACCGGCCTGGCATGGCCAACCCTTCATCAAGTACTGGGCGACGCTCGCGCGACAGCCTGCACCTCACGGCCAGCGGCCCGGTCGCGCTGTTCGGGCGCCAGCACGAGATTGCCGTGGATGGAACCATGCGCGACGATATCGACATCCGCCGCTATGCACCGCCAGCACGCCGCCTGCCACGGACAACTTCCTCGACTGGCGCAACGGCAGCCTGGCTGAGCTGGCTGGTCCGACGCTCCAACGGCGGCGACGACAGCCGCATGCGCCAAAGCGGCGGCTATGCCGTGGGCGTTTCTCGCTGGCCGATGGCTGACGGCCGTGGCCGGCGCCCGCCTGAGCCGCTGGTCCACGCGCCAGAATTACTTCGGCAGCCTGCGCGACTACCGCTACAGCAACGAAATCACGCCCTCACGCCGGCCTGCTGTGGGACATCGATGCCCGGCACACGCCTACCTGAGCTACACGGAAATCTTCACGCCCCAGAACTACCGCGACAAGCAAGGCAGCATCCTGACCCCGTCACCGGCCAGGCCTTCGAGCTGGGCCTGGCGGCTCCTGGCTGCAGGACCGGCTGCAGGTTCTGCCGCGTTGAAACCCAGACCCGCCAGGACAACCTGGCGCAGGACACAGGCGAATTCATCGACGGCACCACAGACCAGAAGGCCTATCGCGGCGTCGGCGCGCGCAGGTGCGCGGCATCGATCTGGAACTCAGCGGCGAGCTGGCCCGGGCTGGCGCCTGGGCGCCAGCTACACGCACTACACGGCACGCAGCGCCAGCGGCGCCGCCTTCAACACCACGCACCCGCGCAGCCTGGTCAAGCTTCACGGCCATGCGCAGCTTCGAGGGTGCGCTGCAGGGCCTGAGCCTGGGCGGCAACCTGCGCTGGCAAAGCCGCATCTGGCAGAACGTGACCAACCTGCTGCGCCAGAGCGTGCAGGTCGGCCAGGCAGCTACCTGGTGGTCAACCTCTCGGCCCACTACCGCATCGACCCCACCTGGTCGGCCAGCGTGCAGCTCAACAACTGCTGGACCGCCAGTACTACAGCCAGATCGGCTTCACAACCAGGGCTGGTGGGGCGAGCCGCGCAACTCGACGGTGAGCCTGAAGGCGGATTTCTGAGCTGTATCGGCATCGGCAATGCCCACCCCACCCCGGTGCCCCGGCGGGCGCCGGGCCGCGCCATGGGGCGCACCGCAGGTGCAGGCAGGAGCGCAAAGCCGCATGGATGCGGACAGTTGGCAGCGCCGGGGCGGATGCAGGAGAGGTGCGGACCTTGTTCATGGGCGGGTCCAGGAGGCTTGCGCCGTGGTTGCAGGAGCCATGACGGGCGCACGCCGGTGCAATCCATTCTCATTTGACAAGCAAGGCCGAACAGGTCATTCGCCCGCCGCATGACGTCCTGCCAAAAACATTGATTGACGTCAAGACAGCCACCGCCCAGCATTGGCCTGCCTGAAAATCTGCCGCTGGCCCCAGCCGCTGCGCCACCAGAACATCGACAAGGAGACATCCCATGCCCCGCACCCTTTCACGCAAGCACCTGCGCGCTGCCGCGCTGTTTGGCGCCACTACGCTGCTGCCCCTGCCCCAGGCCTGGGCGGATGTCACCCGGCCCGGCCCGTCAAGCTGGTCGTGCCCTTTCGCCCCTGGCGGCAATACCGATGTGCTGGCGCGCATGGTGGCGCAGGGCCTGTCCGAATCGCTGGGCCAGCCCGTGATCGTGGAAAACATCTCCGGCGCCAACGGCCCATCGGCGCCAGCCGCGTGGTTTCGGCGGCCAATGATGGCTACACGCTGCTGTTCGGCACGGCCGGCACCAGGCCATCAACCAGAGCCTGTACAAGAACCTCAGCGAGAAGAACCTGGCGATTTCGAGTACGTGGCCCTGGTGACCACCATTCCCAATGTGCTGGTCGTCAACGAGACGCGCACGCCCGCCAGGACGGTGAAGGACCTGGCGGCACGCGCCGCCGCGCAAAGACCGGCATGAGCTATGGCTCGCCGGGCAGCGGCTCCACGGTCCACCTGTCGGGCGAGCTGTTCAAGAGCGCCACCCAGCTGGACATGGTGCATGTGCCCTACAAGGGCAGCGCGCCGGCCCTGACCGACCTGCTGGCGGCCAGATCGATTTCATCTTCGAGAACGTGACGCCCGCCCTGCCCTTCGTGCAGTCCGGCAAGCTTCCGCGTCTCTGGCTGTGACCTCCGAGCAGCGCCTGCCCGCCCTGCCCGATGTACCGACCATGAAGGAAAGCGGCTACCCCACCTTCGTGACCGGCACCTGAACGGCGTGCTGGCACCCAAGGGCACGCCGGCTGCCATCGTCAAGCGCCTGAAGAGGCCACGCTCAAGGTGGCGGGCCATGCCGACTTCAAGTCCACGTGACGGCGCTGGGCGGCGAAGTGCGCCTGCTGGACTCCAAGGCCTTCCGCGAATTCACGCGGCCGAGTACCAGCGCTGGAATGCGATCGCAGACGGCGAAGCTGGAGCGGCAACAACGTCGGCTCCGGTCCCGCCTTCCGGCGCCCGCTGGCGGCGAGCCCAGAACGTCCTGTTCGCCCAGCGCGGCTCCAGCGCATAGTAGTGCTGGTGATGGCTGCGGTACGCGGCGCGTATCGACCGGATCCACATCCCAGGCAGGCAACGCATCGGCATCGCCCGCCAGGCTGCGGCGCACGGCCTGGCGGCCCGCTGCCCGTGACCAGGCTGTTGAGCAGACCCTGCGATGCCAGCGGATCAGGACAGGCCTGCATCGCCAACGGCCAGCCAGTCCGGCCCGCTGGCTGCATCCAGCCATTGTTCGTGGGCGGCGGCCACGCGCAGTGGCTCCAGCACACGGCTGCCCCTGCTGCGCGCGCAGCCCACCAGGGCCGTGTGATGCGCCATTTCCAACAGATCGCCAGCGGCGCAGGCGCCGGGCTTCAGGCAGATCGATATCGGTCTGCCAGGCAATCACGCAACCGCCATCGGCAGGTCGGCGCCAGCCACCAGCCTTCGGCATCCGACTCGATCATGGTGGTGCCTGCATGCTCATGCGATGGCGGCTCCACCCAGGCGTGAAAGCAGACCAGATGGCCACCACGGTGGACCTGGCGCCCACCTGCTGGGCCACGCGGGCTGCGCAAGGCCCGTGCATCGACCACGATGCGGCAGGACAGCTCCAACGGGCCGTGCGCCGGGTCGCCCTGCGCCCTATCGATCAGGCAGCGCCAGCGCATGGTGCGCCCAGGGCTGGCGTTGCAGGTTGCAGCAGCGGCGGGCACCAGGCAGGGGCACGCCATGGCTGCGCGCAGCCTCCAGCAGCATGGCGTCGAAGCGCTTGCGGTCCAGGTGCCAGACCGCGCCATGCGGGTCGAACAGCGCGTCCTGAAAGATGACCCGAGCTTCCCCACAATGACCGCCGCGACCAGGCAGGACGGTGGCCCTGTGCCGCGAACGCATCCCACACGCCCAGGTCGGACAGAATCACCCGGGCCGCAGCGGGCAGGGTTTCGCCAATGGCCCGCCCAGCCTGCACGGCGCGTCCTACCAGCGCCACGCGGCAGTGCCCTGCCAGTTGCGCGGTAACGGCCGCGCCCGCCGGCCCTGCGCCCACGACGAGCACATCCAGTTCATCCGGCAGCGGCGCGGCGGCCATGGCGTGCGACGGCATGGCTGGCACTCAGCGCGGCAGCACCGGGCCGCGCTGCGTCATGGCGCGCAACTGTTGCTTCGTTGTCTGCATCGAAGGGCTGATGCGGGAGGCGCCTCCTCCGTCCGGTTGCTGCGCAGTCTTGAGCACAAAGTGACGGCGCTGGGCGATGCGGTTTTCCACCTGCATCACCGGCGGAAGTCCTTGTCGCCCCGCAGGCCGGGCCGACTCGATGACGCCCATGTCACCGAAGTGGCTGATCATGCGGTTGATCTCGCTCTCATAGCCTTCCTCACCCAGTGTGCGGAACCACGACTCGCGCCGGTTGAAGGCGGCGACACGCTGCTCGCGCGGCAGCTCCGTGTCGATGACCCTTTCATAGGCCTCCTGCGTCAGCACCTGGTTGGGCACGCGGGCCGGCCAGAACGTGGGCAGGTAGGGGTCGTAGCGGGGCCATAGCCGGCGTAATAGTTGCTGCGGCAGCTGGCGGTGTCGGTCTGCCAGGGGACCGCCATCCAGCGCGTGAGGTCGCCGGCCACCTGCGCATACAGAGGCCTGCTCGGACAGGGCCACCGCAGGCGTGAGCTGGGAGCCGTAGAGCTGCAGCTCGGGTGCGGGTTCACTGCCGCCTCGCGGATGCGGAACGGCGCCCGGTACATGCTGGCGTGCCGCATGGGCCAGGTGATCTCGCAGCCCGGTGGAAGGCGTCGGCCAGGCAGTCGTCCATGGCGGCATGGTCGAGCATGGCTGGCTGCTCCTGCAGCGGCACGTCGGCGAGCTGGCAGGGTACTGCTGGCCGGGCTTCAGTCGGACAGGAAATGGCCACCGGCCCACAGATCCAGCATCCTCAGCTGCGTGGCTGTCAGCGCCGCATGCTGGCGCGGTGTGTCGGCGGGCGGCACGGCCATGGCGTCGCCATACAGCCAGGGCCAGGCTGGGGAGATGCGCCATCACGGTCAAAACGGCGGAAGGCATTGGCCACCGCTGGCGCAGCTCGGCCCAGGTCGTGCCCGGGCTGTTGAGCCTGGCGATCCACGCTCGTCATCCACACTGGCCGCCCCGCCCCAGCCGAACTGGGATGCAGCCCTTGTTCGCCCACTGCAGGCTGCTCTGGCGCTGGAGCGGCAGGATGTGCCGGCTGAAGGAGACGTGCGGCGGGAAGGCGGCATGCCCGAGTGGATGTACACATCCTCCATCAGGTCCTTCATGGTGCGCACCGACTTCATCTGCGGGCCGTAGTTGGGCGGCGCAACCGTGACCCATGCCGCATCCACCGGCACGGAAGCGCCGGCCACGACGACCTTGGCACGCACGGGGCCGTCGGCCACATCGTCATGCCAGCCTCGTTGTTCGCAAACGTGGTGGCCTTGGAGCCATCCACGGAGGCAGAGACGCCACGGCCTCCCAGCACGAGAAGCTGGCCCGTCTTTTCAATGCGCACTGCCCAGATAAACCGGCTTGCCGCAGAAACTGCCGCTGTCGAATGCCACCTGCCGAGCCATTGGCAATGCGGCGGGCTCCGGGTCGAATGGCCAGGCTTTTCCGGTCCTTCACCGTGGCATTGCGCAAAATCGTGGGATCGGCTGTTGCGGCTTCAGGCACGTCCAGCGCCAATTGGAATTGATACCAGGCAGCTCTTTTGGTATTGGCCAGCTGACTTCCCATTCGATCTGGTCCTGGTCGGCCGTGAGTTCACGCACCACCTCGCCCGCGGCGTTGTAGCCGTAGATGCGAAAGCGCGCAGCCTGGCGCTTGAGCGCGCCCTGCGCATCGCGCAGGCTGCCCGGCGCCATGGGCGGCACATGCATCAGCTCGGGGCCGATATAGTACTCATCCGGACTATTGCCAATACGCGCCACACCACCCTGGCGTATGGCTGCACGCACAATGGTGGAGTCGATGCCCATTCGTCGCCCTTTCAGTTGCTGAGGCACTGATTGCAACAAACAGTATCAAAAAGCCGAGACAAAGTTAATTATCGGGAATCAATAATCCATAGCAACGCAAGAATGAGTTCAATTGAACCCATTCATTCGCCAATAGACGGACTGCTATTGATAATGAATTAGCAAGATAAATATCGATTCACAGCAGCACGATGTCGTATTGCTCCTGTGCCATGGCTGTCTCGGCCTGCAGCGAGATGGGCTTCTTGATGAAGTCGGACAGGCCGGCCAGGTGCTGGCTTTCCTCGTCCAGGAACATCTCCACCACCTTGGCGAGGCCACGATGCGGAACTCGCGCGGGTTGAACTGGCGCGCTCGCGCAGGATTTCGCGCAGCACCGTAGCAGACGCTGCGCACGGTCTTCACATGGCCCTGCCCTGGCAGACCGGGCAGGATTCGCACAGCATGTGGGCCAGCGATTCGCGCGTGCGCTTGCGCGTCATCTCCACCAGGCCCAACTGCGAGAAACCGCCCGCCATGGTCTTGACGCGGTCGCGCCCGAGCTGGCGCTTGAATTCGACAGCACTCGGCCTGGTGGTCGTCGCGCACCATGTCGATGAAGTCCACGATGATGATGCTGCCCAGGTTGCGCAGGCGCAGCTGGCGCGCGATCTGCTGGGCCGCTTCCAGGTTGGTCTTGAAGATGGTGTCGTCGAAGTTGCGCCCCACGCAGCCGCCGGTGTTGACGTCCACCGTAGTCAGCGCCTCGGTCTGGTCCACGATCAGGTAGCCGCCGGACTTGAGGTCCACGCGGCGGCCCAGCGCGCGGGCGATTTCCTCGTCGATGGCGAACAGGTCGAAGATGGGCCGCTCGCCGCGGTAGTGCTGCAGCTTGGGAACGGCCGCCGGCATGTATTCCTGGCCGAAGGTCGCGAGCAGGGCGAACTGCCCTTGAGTCGATGCGGATGCTCTGCGTGCCTCGCCCACCAGATCGCGCAGCACGCGCTGCAGCAGGTTCAGGTCCTGGTGCAGCAGCGACATGGGCGGCAGGCGCACGGAGGCGTCCTTGATGCGGCTCCAGGTCTTGCAGGTAGCGGATGTCGTCGGCCAGCTCGGCGTCGCTGGAGTCCTCCGCCATTGGTGCGCAGGATGAAGCCGCCGCCCCTGCCGGTTTCCTTGGTGCCCACCAGGCCCCTGCAGGCGGGCGCGCAGCGCGTCGCGCCTGCCCTGCGGGATTTTCTGCGAGATGCCGATATGGTCATCCTGGGCAGCAGCACCAGCAATCGCCCCGCAATGCTGATCTGCGTGACAGGCGCGCGCCCTGGTGCCGATCGGGTCCTTGATGACCTGCACCATGATGGTCTGGCCTTCGAAAACCTGCTTTCGATGGGCACGACAGGCATGTCCTTGCGCGCGAACATGGAGCTCGCCCCTTCCCTGCTGCTGCCAGACATCGGCCACATGCAGGAAGGCCGCGCGCTCCAGGCCGATGTCGATGAAGGCCGACTGCATGCCCGGCAGCACGCGCGAGACCTTGCCCAGATAGACGTTGCCGACCAGGCCGCGCCCAGCGGGCGCTCCATGTGCAGCTCCTGACGGCGCTGTTCTCGATGATGGCCACGCGCGTTTCCTGTGGCGACCAATTGATCAGAATGTCTTGCTGCATGCTGTGCCTGTGGTGTGCTTTGTCGTTTGTATTTTCGGCCATGGCGGCCCGGCAATCATTGCGCCGGTGGCCGCTTGCCACCATCTTGCCGCGCCATCCGCTGCCATCGGCGGTCTGCGCATGCCTGCACGCCTGCGGGCCCAGGTCGGGGAGCCGGTCTACAGTGCCCAGCCCAGCTCGCGCAGCAGCGCCGTTGTTCCGAACAGCGGCAGGCCCATGATGCCTGAGTAGCTGCCGTGCAGCCACTGCATTACGGCCGCCGCGCGGCCCCTGGTATGCCATAGGCGCTGGCCTTGCCCATGGGCTCGCCTGAGGCCACATACGCGTCGATCTGCTGCGCGCCTCATGGTCGAGAAGCAGACCTGGGAAACCGACAGCGCAGCCAGGCGCCGCGCGCCGTGCTGTATGGCGACGGCGGTCAGCAATCGTGCTCGCGGCCCGCAAGCGCGGTCAGCATGCGGCGGGCATCGTCGGCATCGGCAGGCTTGCCAAGAATGCGGCCATCCAGCGCCACCGTGGTGTCTGAGCACAGCACGGGCGCCAGCCAGGGCGCGGCGCGCATGGCGGGCCATGGCGGTATCGAGCTTGAGCGCGGTGACGCGCTGCACATAGTCGCGCGCTGCCTCATCGGGCTGCCTGGCCTCTATGGCCTCGGCATCTTCGGCAATGTCGCCTCGGCGTTGGGCAGCAAAATTATGGCTACACCCAGCTGCTCCAGCAGCTGGCGGCGGCGGGGGCTCTGGGAGGCAAGCGCAGATGAATGGCGGCATGATAAGAATGAGAAATGCCTTCAGCCCTTTGTTGCAAAGCGCCGAAGGCTATCAAAATCATAGTATCACGAGATCCTCGGATCCGCGTGACAGGCTGCTGGCAGAGCCTGGGAGCCGACAGGCCCTATTCCCGGTGGTAGGGATGGCTGGCGTTGACCGACCAGGCACGGTACAGCTGCTCGATGAGCAGCACCCGCACCATGGCATGCGGCAGGGTCAGGTCCGACAGGCGGATGCGCTCGTGCGCAGCCTGCCTGAAGGCGGGTCCAGTCCGTCCGGGCCGCCAATGATCAGGGCCACGTCGTCGCCCTCCAGCTGCCAGCCCTGCAGGCGCTGGGCCAGGGCCTTGTCGTCAGATTGCGCCGCGCTCATCGAGCACGACGATGCGCGTGCCGCGCGGAATGGCGGCCTCGATGCGCTTGCGCTCGGCCGCGTACAGGGTCTCGACTGTCTTGGAGCCACGCGGCTCGGTCTTGACGGCCTTGAGCTCCACCTTGAGCTCCGGGGAAAGCGCTTGGCATAGTCGTCGTAGGCCGTCTGCGCCCAGTCGGGCATGCTGGCCCACGGCCACGATCAACAGCTTCATGCAGCGTCAGTCCGAACTGTTCAGGCCTTGGCGCGGGGAGCGCGCTTGGCGGCTGGCTTGGCAGCGGCACCTGCCTTGGCTTGGCGGAGCGCGGTTGACCACCACGGTCTTGATGGTTTTGGCGCTGCCGTCTGCGGGCTGGAGCCTTTGGCGGCGGCTGACTTCACGGCGGCGGACTTGGGAGCGGCTGACTTTGCAGCAGCCGTACGGGATGCGGCTGGCTTTGGCAGCTGCGGAACGGGGTGCAGTGGCCTTGGCAGGAGCTGCCTTCTTGGCAGCGGGCTTTTTGCCCGCAGCAGGTGCGGCGGCAGAGGCGGCCTTCTTGGCAGCAGGCTTGGCGGCCGTTGCAGCAGCCTTCTGGAAGCGGCCTTCTGGCCTTTTCTCGGCCTTTGTCGGTGGCGGCCGAGCGCGTGGCTTGGGAGCACCCAGCTACCAGGCGCACAGGCGTTTCGCCCCAGATCTCTTCCAGGCGGTAGTACTGGCGGATGGCTGGTTGCATGACATGGACCACGGCCTGGCCGCAGTCCACGATGATCCACTCGCCGTTTTCGCCTTCCTGGCGTGGCACGGGAAAAACCGGCCTGCTTGACAGCGTCGCGCACGCTGGAGGCCAGCGCCTTGGTCTGGCGGTTGAGGTGCCTGCAGCCACGATCACGCGCTCGAACAGCGGCGAGAGCTTTTCGGTATTGAAGACCTGATGTCTGGCCTTTGACGTTTTGAGGCCGTCAACAATGGCGCGTTGCAGCTTGGTCACGTCGCGCTTGGCTGCGGAATCTGATTTGGTGGAAGTGTATCATCAGGCGGTGATCAGTGGAACAGAAATGGGATCAATATAGCGCGAGCGCCGTGCGGCCCGTAGAGGGTTTGGCTGTAGCGGCGCTCCAAAATGCATGGAGTTCGCCCACAGATCGCCGGAAGATTTCGCGCCGAAGAAAGTGGAGAACGCAGCCAACGCTGCGCCTCAAGCTATTGAAATATAGTTTTGTTGCCTATTCCCTTGCACGCGCGGATTTCGCCACGCGGCCGGAGATGGCGGCATGGGACTCAAAGCCAGTCGCGGCGCACCAGGAATTGCTCCAGCAGCGCCTGCTCGGCGTGCTGGCGCGTCCTCGCGCTGGTAACTCCAGCTCGCATGCGGGGGCATGGACAGCAAGATGATTCCGTGCGCCTGCCGGACTGCAGGCCGAAGTGCGTTCCCGGTCCCAGACCAGGTTGAACTCCACATAGCGGCTGCGGCGGTAGCGCTGGAAATCGACCTGTTGCCTGCTCAGTCCACATTCGGCGGCGCTCGACGATGGGCAGGTAGGACTCCAGAAAGGAATCTCCCACCGAACGCAGCATGTCGAAGCTGCGCGCCTGGCCCAGCCCAGAGAAGTCGTCGAAGAAGATGCCGCCGATGCCGCGCTGCTCGTTGCGGTGCTTCAGGCAGAAGTACTGTCGCACCAGGTCTTGAAGGCGGGTAGAGCGCGTCGCCAAAGGCGCCAGCGCATCGCGGCAGACGCGGTGAAAGTGCTGCATCTTCCTCGAAGCTGTAGACCGGGTGTCAGGTCCATGCCGCCGCCGAACCAGCAGGTGGGCTCGTTGCCCGGTTGCCCTGCCGCACCTGAGCCGGCTGCACCTGAGCCGGTTGCACCTGAGCTGGCTGCACCTGAGCTGGTTGCACCTGAGCCGGCCGCACCTGAGCCGGCCGCACCTGGAGCCGGCTGCACCTAAGCCGGCTGCAATCATTCGCACATTCATGTGTACCGTAGGCAAAAGGATTGCGCGGATGGAAGACCAGGACACGCCCATGGTTCGAACGGCGCACCCGCCAGTTCAGGCTGGTGCTGCGTGGCCGAGGGCGGCAGCTGCGGCCCGCGCACATGCGAGAAGCCGCAGCCCGCGTTCGAACACGCGGCCGCCCTCCATGATGCGGGTGATGCCATCGCCCTGCAGGCGCTCGCCGGGGCCCTTTGCCCAGGTGTCGGACAGAAAGCGCACCGCCCTCGCCTTCCACCTGCTCCAGCGTTTGCGTGATGCGGGCCTGCAGGCCCGTCAGGTACTGCGCACCTGGGCCACGGGCAGCGCCTGCCCGGTCGATTGCTCTGCCATGGACTCAGTTCTTCACGGCACGGAAGCCGATGTCGCGGCGGTACTGGGCACCATCGAAATGGATGCTGCGCGCCACGTCATAGACCTTTGCTGGGCCTGCTTGACGCTGTCGGCCAGCACGGTGACGCACAGCACGCGGCCACTCGCTGGTGACGGGCACGCTGTCCTGAGCTGGGTGCCGGCATGGAAGACCATGGCGTCGGCGGCGTCCTGCGGCAGCCCGCTGATAGCATCGCCCTTGCGCGGGTCCTCGGGGTAGCCTGCTGCGGCCATGACCACGCCCAGCGCCGTGCGGCGGTCCCATTGCAGCTCGACCTGGTCGAGCTTGGCATCGGTGGCCGCCAGCATGACGTCCACCAGATCGCTCTTGAGGCGCATCATGATGGGCTGGGTCCGGGTCGCCCATGCGGCAGTTGAACTCCAGCGTCTGGGATGGCCGGACGCGTCGATCATCAGGCCCGCATAGAGGAAGCCGTAGGGAATGCCGTCCTTTCCATGCCGCGGATGGTCGGCAGGATGATCTCGCATGGCGCGGGCATGCACGTCGGCCGTGACCACGGGCGGGCGAGTAGGCGCGCCGCCCGTGTTCGGGCCCTGGTCGCCGTCCTTCAGGCGCTTGTGGTCCTGGCTGGTTGCCAGGGCCAGGACGTTCTTGCCGTCGCACAGCACGATGAAGCTGGCTTCCTCGCCGGCGAGGAATTCCTCGATCACCACGCGGGCGCCGCCGTCGTTGTGGGCCACGCCGCACTTGTTGTCCACGAGCATGAAGTCCACGGCGTCGTGGGCTTCCTGCAGCGTTGTCGCAACGACCACGCCCCTGCTCGCGGCCAGGCCGTCGGCCTTGACCACGATGGGCGCACCCAGGCGGTCCACGTAGGCATGGGCCGCCACTGGTCGGTGAAGGTTTCAGAGCGCCGTGGGGATGCCGTGGCGCGCCATGAAGTCCTTGGAGAAGGCCTTGGAGTTTCAACTGGGCGGCCGCCTTGAGGGGCCGAAGATGCGCAGGCTCGTGGCGCGGAACTCATCGACCACGCCGGCAGCCAGCGGAGCCTCGGGGCCGACCACGGTCAGCGCGACCTTCTCGGCCTGCGCCCACTCGCGCAGCGCCTGCGGGTCGGTGATGTTGAGGTTTTCCACCTTGCCGCCGGCCAGGCTGTGCCACTGCTGCCGGGGCCACATAGACCTTGGTCGATTTCGGCGATTCAGCCAGTTTCACGCCAGGGCGTGCCTGCGGCCTCCGCCACCAATCACAAGAATTTTCATAGTTCAGCGTTGTGGTAGACGTCCTGTACGTCATCCAGGTCTTCGATCGCGTCCAGCAGCTTTTGCATGTGGGCTTGCGTCATCGCCTTGCAGGGCGATGGTGTTTTCCGGCGCATGGTGACTTCAGCCACCTTCCGGCGTCAGGCCCTGGCCTGCAGCGCGTCGCGCACGGTTTCGAACTCTGCGGGTGCGGTCAGCACCTCGATGGCTCCTCGTCATCGGTGATCACGTCCTCGGCGCTGGCCTCCAGAGCCACTTCCATGATCTGGTCCTCGTCGCTTCCGGGAGCGAAGATCAGTTGTCCGACATGCTTGAACTGGAAGGACACGGAACCTTCCGCCCATGTTGCCACCGTACTTGCTGAAGGCGTGACGCACATCCGCCACAGTGCGCACGCGATTGTCGGTCGCGGTGTCCACGATGATGGCCGCGCCGCCGATGCCATAGCCTTCGTAGCGGATTTCCTCGTAGGTCACGCCTTCGAGGTTGCCTCCGTGGCCTTGTCGATGTTGCGCTTGATGTTGTCGGCCGGCATGTTGGCCTGCCTTGGTTTTTCCACCGCCAGGCGCAGGCGCGGGCTGGCGCTGAGATCGCCCTCTCCTGCGTGCCGCCACCATGATTTCACGGATGATGCGAGTCCAGACCTTGCCGCGCTTTTCGTCCTGGCGGCCTTTGCGGTGCTGGATATTGGCCCATTTATCGTGTCCTGCCACAGGCTGTCCTTTGATATTGATTTAACCTTGCGGCTGATTTTACTTTTGACCGCATGCTCCCCCGAGGAAACCCGAAATGGCTGCTCCACTTGATCGCCCGCCACTTGCCACAGAATGCCTGCTGCTGCCGGCACTGGCTAATCGACATGGCCTGATCACAGGCGCCACCGGCACCGGCAAGACCGTGACGCTGCAGAAAATGGCCGAGGGATTCTCCGAGATCGGCGTGCCGGTGTTCATGGCCGACATCAAGGAGACCTGTCCGGCATCAGCCAGCCTGGCAGCACGGGCGCCAAGATGGCGGCCTCCCTGCAGGAGCGCGGCATCGAGATTCCCCAGCCCCTGGCCCGCCCCACCACGCTGTGGGACGTGTTCGGCGAGCTGGCCACCCGGTGCGCGCCACGGTCTCGGACATGGGCCTGCTGCTGATCGGCCTGCATGCTGGCCCTGAACGACACGCAGATGGGCGTGCTCAACCTGGTCTTCAAGATTGCCGACGACAACGGCCTGCTGCTGCTGGACCTCAAGGGACCTGCGCGCCATGCTCCAGCATGTGGGCGACAACGCCAAGCAGTTCACCACCGAGTACGGCAACATCAGCGCGGCAGCGTGGGCGCCATACAGCGCGGGCTGGTGGCCATCGAGTCGCAGGGCGGTGATAAGTTCTTTGGCGAGCCCATGCTCGACATCAACGACCTGATGCAGACCGATGCCGGCGGCAAGGGCGTGGTCAACATCCTGGCCGCCGAGAAGCTGATGAATCTGCCGCGCCTGTACTCCACCTTCCTGCTGTGGATGCTGTCCGAGCTATTCGAGCGCCTGCCTGAGATCGGCGACCCCGACAAGCTTCCAAGCTGGTCTTCTTCGACGAGGCCCACCTGCTGTTCAACGACGCGCCCAAGGTGCTGCTCGAACGCATCGAACTGGTGGTGCGCCTGGTGCGCTCCAAGGGCGCGGGCGTGTATTTCGTCACGCAAAACCCAATGGACGTGCCTGACACCGTGCTGGCCCAGCTGGGCAACTGCGTGCAGTACAGCTGCGCGCCTTCACGCCGCGCGACCAGAAAGCCGTCAAGGCCACGGCCACCACCATGCGGCCCAAGCCCGGCCTGATATCGAGGCCGCCATCACCGAGCTGGCCGCCGGGCGAGGCCCTGGTGAGCTTCCTCGACGACAAGGGGCCGCCCCGGCATCACCGAGCGTGCCTACGTGATCCCCCGGCAGCCAGATCGGCCCCATCAACGAGGAGCAGCGCAAGACCCTGCTGGCACAGTCGCTGGTGGCTGGCGTCTATGAAAAGGCAGGACCGCGAATCGGCCTACGAGGTGCTGCGCGGCCGCACGGCAGCGACTGGCGACGGCGCAGCGCCAGCCGGCACGGGCCCGGCTGGTGCCAGCCTGCGGCGAGCGAAGGGGCGCCATGATGGACGGGCCTGGCGACCTGCTGTTCGGCACCACCGGCCCACGCGGCGGCAAGCACGACGGCCTGGTGCAGACCATGGCCAAGTCCACCATGCGCACCATGGGCAATCTGCTGGGCAAGGAAATCCTGCGCGGCGTGCTCGGCGGCATCCTGGCAACAAGAAGCGCTGAAGCGCTGGCGCACCGGCCCTGCGCTGCATCAAACACTATAGCACCCAGCCGTTGCTATGCAACGGCTGGCGCATTTCAGGGTCTGAAAGCCCGCGCATGCGGCTATGATCGAAAGCGCCCATCCACTTTGCGGAACCGCACGCCATGACGACGAACAGCCCACCGCTGCCCACCGGCGACGATGTCGCCGCCGCCGCCGGCTGGCTGGAAGGCGTGGCCCACCGCACACCCATACTGCGCAGCCGCACCGCTGACGAGCTGCTGGGCGCCCAGCTGTTCTTCAAGTGCGAGAACCTGCAGCGCACGGGCGCCTTCAAGATACGCGGCGCCTCACAACGCGCTGTCGCAGTTCACGCCCGAGCAGCGCGCGCGGCGCACTGGCCTTCTCCTCGGGCAACCATGCCCAGGCCGTGGCACTGGCTGCGCAGATGCTGGACATGCCTGCGCTCATCGTCATGCCCGAGGATGCCTCGCCTCCAAGATGGCAGCCACGCGCCCTACGGCGCCCAGGTGGTGACCCATGACCGCTTCACTGAGGACCGCGAGGCCATCTCCCGCCGCCTGGCCGACGAGCGCGGCATGACACTGATCCCGCCGTTCAACCACCGCGACGTGATCGCCGGCCAGGCACGGCAGCCAAGGAACTGTTCGAAGAGGTGCCTGACCTGACTACCTCTTTGTCTGCCTGGGCGGCGGCGGCCTGCTGTCGGCAGCCTGCTGGCAGCCGGGCAACTGGCGCCGCGCTGCAAGGTCTACGGCGTCGAGCCCCAGGCCGGCGACGATGCCCGCCAGTCGCTGCGCGCAGGCCAGATCGTGCAGATCCCCACGCCCCACACCATTGCCGACGGTGCCCAGACCCAGTCCATCGGCGATATCACATCTCGCCATCATCCGCGAGCATGTGGAAGATATCCTGGCTGTGGCGGACGAGCATCTGGCAGGCCATGCGCTTTACGCGGAACGCAAGCAAAATCGTGGTCGAACCCACGGGAGCGCTTCGCTGGCGGGCGCCCTGTATGGCGGGGTTGCGCTGTCGGGAGCGCGCGGGCATTCTGATCAGCGGCGGCAATGGGGACCTGGCGCGCTACGCACGCTTTCTGCACGACTGAATCAGTTCCCTGGCGCCGGCCGCAAATGCCGGCGCCCCCTTTTTCCAGAAGAAACCATGAGTACTCTGCACCTGATCGACCACCCGCTGGTCCAACACAAGCTCACGCTGATGCGCCGCGGCGAAGCCAGCACCAACAGCTTTCGCCGCATGCTGGGCGAGCTGTCCACGCTGATGGCCTACGAGATCACGCGCGACATGCCGCTGCAGGACATCGAGATCGAGACCCTGCTGGAGACCATGACCGGCAAGGTCATCGACGGCAAGAAGCTGGTGCTGGTGTCCATCCTGCGCGCCGGCAACGGTTTCCTCGACGGCATGCTCAACGTCGTGCCCGGCGCGCGCATCGGCCACATCGGCCTGTACCGCGACCCCGAGACGCTGCAGCCCGTCGAGTACTACTTCAAGATGCCTCCGAGATGGAAGAGCGACGCTGGTCGTCGATCCCATGCTGGCCACGGGCACCGGCCGCCGCCGCCGTGGCGCGCCTCAAGCAGCTGAACCCGAAGTCCATCGTTCATGTGCCTGCTGGCCGCGCCTGAAGGCGTGGCCACCATGCAAAAGGCCCATCCTGACGTGGACATCACACGGCCGCCGTGGACTGCCAGCTCGACGCCCACGGCTACATCCTGCCGGGCCTGGGCGACGCGGGCGACTGCATCTTCGGCACCAAGTAGCTTGCGTGACGCACCACAAAAAGCCGCACATCGTGCGGCTTTTTGCTGGGGAGCGGGGGCAGCGGGATCAATCCACCAGCCCCGCATAGACGTGCTGCACGTCGTCATCGTTCCGATGCCGGCCAGGAAGTCCTGCACTTCCTCCTGCTGCTCGGCCGACAGGCTGGCCATGCTGACCGGCGTCTTGGCCTTGTAGCCCAGCTTGGCCGACAGCACCTTTGAAGCCCTGGGCTGGCAGCGCCTTGCTCACGGTATCCAGGTCCGTCGGGTCGGTGATGAACAGCGTCGTCCCTCTTCCTCGCCGGGCTCGAAGTCCTGTGCGCCGGCCTCGATGGCGGCCAGCTCGGCATCGGCACCGCCTTCGGCTCGCCTCGATCATGCCCACATGGTCGAAGTCCCAGGCCACGGCCGTCATCTGGCCCTTGCGGAAACACACGCATGTTGGGCGCCGTGCGGTTCACGTTGTCGGTCAGGCACTCGATCATCACGGGCACGCGGTTGGGGCCGTAGCCTCATAGACCACGCGCTCGTAGTTGACGGCATCGGCACCCACGCCTGAGCCCTTCTTGATCGCACGCCTCGAGCGTGTCCTGGGCATGGAGGCCTTGCGGGCGGCTTCCACGGCCATGCGCAGGCGCGAGTTGCCTGCCGGATCGATGCGGCGCGCGCCGCGACGATGATTTCTGCCAGCTTGCCAAACAGCTTCCTTTGGCATCGGCGACCAGCGCCTTGCCCTTTTGCTTTCCATTGCGCGCCCATGGCTGCTTTTCCTTGCGGATTCTTCTGGTGCAGGAGGCGCCGCCGACCGCCCCACGCAGGACCCGGCCCGGCGCCGAAAGAGCGCTGTTTATACACCTGCGCGGCTGCGCGCGGCTTTTGCGCAGTGGTTGACAGGCGCCGCTGCTCTGGCCGCGTCGTGCATGATGTTTGCCAGATCAAAGCCGGCCGACTGCGCATCGTGCACGGTGACGTGCGCCTCGCGCCGGCACTGGCTGGCCTGCCCCTGTGGACCGGCAAGGTAACGGCCAGCGAGCAGGTGCTGCCGCGCCTGGGCCAGCGCGTGCGTGATGTCCGCCAGACCGGACGGCTGGTTTACCTGCTGACGGACGCCCAGGGCGGGCAGTTGCTGCGCGTCACTGTTACGCCCTGAGCCCCGTCACGCGCGGCGGCTCACTGCACGGTGATTCCGCTGGCCTGACCACGGCATCCCAGCGCTTGCGCTCGGCCGCCACGAAGCCCGTGAAGGCGGCGGAGGAACTGCCCACCGCGTCAGACCCAGCTGCAAGGCTGGCGCGGCGTGGCGGCAAGGCCAGGGCCTTTTGCACCAGGTCCTGCAGCTTCTGCACCGTGTCGGGCGCGGTGCCTGCGGGCAGGAAGAAGCCGTTCCACCTGTGACCTCGAAGCCCTTGATGCCGCTTTCCGCCACCGTGGGCACGTCGGGCAGGTCCGGTATGCGCTTGGTCGAGGACACGGCCAGCGCCTTGAGCTTGCTGCCCTTGACGTAATTGATGCTGGAGGCCGCGTTGGCAAAGTACACATCGACCTGGCTGCCCATGACATCGACGATGGCGGGCGCCCCGCCCTTGTAGGGAACGGACGGCATCGAACTTGGCGTCTGCCTTGAGCAGTTCCGTCGCCATCTGGGCCAGGCTGCCCGGACCGTAGGAGGTATAGGTGAGCTTGCTGGCTTTTGCCGCGCGGCATTCTGCGAAGTCGGCCAGGCTGTTGTAGGGCGAGGACGGCGCGGCCACGAGGATGTTGGGCACGCTGATGGCCTGGGACACGGCAATGAAGTCCTGGCCGGGTCATAGGCAGCTTGCGGTGCCGGGTTGATGGCGATGACGATGCGTCATACAGCACCGTATAGCCATCGGCCTTGGCACGCGCCACGAGGGCGGCACTGATGGCGCTGCTGGCGCCGGCCTTGTTGTCCACCACCACGGTCTGGCCTGAGACCTCGCCCAGCGCCTTGGCGATGATGCGCGCCGCATTGTCCGCACCGCCGCCGGCCGAGAACGGCACGACGACCGTGATGGCCTGCGCGGCCGGATAGTCGGCCGCATGCAGCGTGCCCTGAACAGGCCCAGCCTCGCCCCAATACCCAAGGCCAGCACCGTCATGGCGGGCCGCAGTGTTCGATCTTCTTCACGTTTCTGTCTCCTGTTGCTCAATGGTGAAAACCTGGGCTGCGAGGGTTGCGTGCCCCGCGCCCTCAATCGAATCCGTAAAGCTCGGCGGCGTTGTCCACCAGCACGCGGCGCGCAGCGCCGCATCGGGAATCCAGCGTGACAGCAGCGCCAGCAGCATGGGGGTCTGCGGCGGATGGGCAGCTTCGGCGACATGGGGCCAGTCGCTGCCCCAGACCAGGCGCTGCGGGCCTCGGACACCCAGGCCTGCGCCAGCGCGTCGCAATCGGCATAGCCTGCGGCCAGGCCCGCCCGGCTGTTCAGATACGGGCCCGAGAGCTTGACCCAGGCCCTGCCCTGCTGCACCAGCTCGCGGACCACGCCGAAGGCCTGCTCGTGCACGCCAGCGCTGTCAGCGCCGTCAGCGAGCCGCGCCATGTGGTCGAACACCAGGGTGCATGGCAGCCGCTGCAGCAGCGCCGCATGGGCTCGATCTGGCTGGCCAGCCAGTGCAGCTGCACATGCCAGCCCAGCGCGGCAATACGTCGGCCAACGGCTCCAGCATGTCCAGCCGCACGGCTGCATCGTGCTGGTGTGCAGCGAAAAGCGGATACCGCGAATGCCGCCGTCATGCAGCGCCTGCAACCGTGCGTCGGTGATATCGGGTGCACCACGGCAATGCTGCGCGTGCTTGCTGCGCCCAGCGACTGGATGGCGTGCAGCGTGACCTGGTTGTCCGTGCCATGCGCACGCGGCTGACGATGACGGCGCGCTCCAGCCCCATGGCGCCGCGCAGCTGCGCATAGTCGGCAGCCGTGGCATGAGCACCAAAACGCGTACCAAAGCGCGGATCGAAGACATGCAGATGGGCGTCGCAGGCGCCAGCGGGCAGTGCGTGCATCAGCGGCTCTCTTGCGCGGCGGCCTTCAGTGCCTCGGTATGCTGACCCAGCGTGGGCGGCAAAGCTGGCGGGCCAGGCGTGCGGTCGAATTCGACGGCGCCGGCAAAGCCCCGGTAGCGCTGCCCAGGTCGGTGCTCGAACGGTGACCATGCTCGGCCTGCACCTGCGGGTCGTCGAACATGTCTTCCACCGTGCGGGCTGCCGCGCAGGGCACTTCCTCGCCGAACAAGGCCTCCCACTCCAGCGCGCTGCGCCCCGCAAGCGCCTGGCGCAGCAGGGGCACCAGCACGTCGCGGTGCTGGGCACGCTTGCGCACGGAGTCGTAGCGCTCGTCGCTGGCCACCTCGGGCAGATCCAGCTTGCGGCACAGCGCGGCCCAGAAATGCGCGGTGTTGGCCGAAATGTAGAGATAACCTTCGCGCGTCGGTGGATGCCCGTGATGCCGCCGGAGCGCATGTCGCGCCCCCACTGCGCGGCTCGCCCTCGGCCCAGACCATGCGTGTGGACTGCATGGTCAGCGCCGCGCGCAGCAGGGACACGCCCACATGCTGGCCCAGCCTGCTTTTCTCGCGCCTCGTACAGCGCCGACGACACACCGCCCGCCACCAGGGCCGAGGCGTAGTAGTCCACCACGGAGCCGTAGAATCTCGGCGGCCTGCCTGCTCTGCCCCCTGCATGGCGCACATGCCGGTCATGGTCTGCAGCACCTGGTCGTAGCCCGCCTTGGCCTTTGAGCGGCCCGCGGCTGCCATAGCCGGTGACGCTGCACAGATGAGGCGTGGGTTGATGGCGGCCAGTTGCGCAAAACCGATGCCCAGCCGCTCGGGCACGCCGGGCCGGAAGTTGTGGACCAGCACATCGGCCTCGCGCACCAGGCGCAGCAGCACGGCGTGGTCGGCCTCATCCTTCAGGTCCAGCACCATGCCCCACTTGCTGCGGTTCACGCCCAGGAAGGCGCGGCTTTCGCTTCCAGCGTGGAGGGGTACTTGGCGCAGGTTGTCGCCCACGGGCGGCCTGACCTTGATCACCTCGGCGCCCTGGTCCGCCAGCAGCGAGCAGCCATACGGCCCCGCGATATAGGCGCTCAGATCCAGCACGCGCACACCGCTGAGCGGGCCTTTCGTCCCTGGCGTTCACCGGGCACAAAACTCATTCGTTTTCCTGATAGGGAAGCGGGAAGGCCTGGGGCGCCTCTCTGCCAGCGGCCGGGTTCAATCGGCCTGATATTGCGGTCCTGGCGAGCTGCTTCCAGCGCGCCACGTCGCTGCGGATCACCTGTGCGAACTGCTGCGGCGTCACGGGTTGGCAATGGCGCCTTCGCGCAGGAAGCTGGCCTGATGGTCGGCTTGGCCAGCACCTGGTTCACGGCCTGCTTGAGGCGGTCCACGATGTCGGCGGGCGTGCCTGCAGGCGCCAGCAGCCCCACCACAGATCGAATCTGTAGCCCGGGATGGCTGCTGCTGGGCGTCAGGTCCGGCGCAATGGGGCTGGGCTTGAGGCTGGTGATGCCGATGGCGCGCAGCTTGCCGTTGCGCACCATGGGCAGGATGGACGGGCCGCTGGAGACCAGCATCTGCACCTGGTTGCCGATCACGTCGGTCACGGCTGGCCCTGTCCCTTGTAGGGCAGGCTACGCATGATGTCCATGCCCGGCACCATGGAGCGCACTCATCTCGGTCGCGAAGTGGTTGATGCTGCCGGTGCCTGAGGTGGCGTAGTTGAACTGGCCTGGGCTGGCCTTTGATGGCGCGCACCAGATCCTGCGGCGTCCTGGCCGGGAATTCGTTGTTCACGGCCACCACCAGCGGGCCTTTGGCAAACATGACACGGGCGCCAGGTCCTTGACGGGGTCGAAGGCATCTGGCCTGTACCGCGGCATTCGTGGTCATGCTGGACGAGACCGCCACCAGCGTGTAGCCGTCCGCCGCCGCCTTGGCCACCGAGGCCGTGCTGGTGTTGAGCGCTGGCGCCGGGCCGGTTGTCCACGATCACGGCCTGCTTGAGCAGATCGCCCATTTCCTGGCTACCTGGCGTGCGAACACGTCGTTGAGCCACCCGGCGGATAGGGAACCACCATGGTGATGGCCTGACGGAAGGCGCCCTGCGCCATCAATCCCGGCGAAGCCAGCCCGGCCAGCGTGGCTCGCTGTGGTGGCGGGCCAGCGCCACCAGCCCAGCGCGCGCGGCAATGGGAAATGCCTCGCGTCTTTGTCTCCTGTACTGTTTTCTTGTCGGGGGGATGCCCGGCATGCGGGATGCCGGGGCACCGGATTGCCGGCCGCCCGTTCAGGCCACCAGCAGCCCCTGTGCATGCGCCGCAGCCACGATGGCTGGGCACGCAGCACGAAGGGCTTGTCCACCATCTTCCCGTCCACTGGCACAGGCGCCCAGGGCGTTGGCATCACCTGGCGGGCCGCCCCACCACCTTCAGGGCGTGCCTGATTTCGCTCGGTGGGCTGGTAGACCGCATTGGCCAGGCGATCTGGCTGGGTGTATGCAGGTCTTGCCCAGAAAGCCCAGGCCGCGCGACAGGCGGGCCTCGGCGTTGAAGCCCCGCTGTCGCGGATGTCGGCAAAGGCGCCGTCGTAGGCGTAGACGCCGGCCTCGGCGGCGGCCATGCGCACGGCAAACAGCGCCTGGGCAATGGCGGCGGGCTCGCGCCGGTTCACGCCAAAGGGCTCGAACAGATCGCCCAGCCCCATCTGCAGGCCGGCCACGGGCTGGCATGGGCGCTGGCTGTTCGGCAGCGCAGCGCAGGGCGCGGGTGTTCTTGATGTTGAGCAGCAGGCCAGGCGCCTGACCACGCTGTTGGCATCTGCCGCCTCGGCAATGCGCTGTGCGGCCTCGCGCACCTGCTGCACGGTCTCGGGCTTGGGCAGGTTGATGAGGTGCACGCCGTCGCGCACCATCTCGGCGATGTCGGCGCCGAATGTGGCGTATCCATGGCGTTGACGCGCACGATCAGCGTCTTGCCATGGCCCCGGCTTTCAGGGCTGAGCAGGAGTTGCGCAGCAGGCCGCGCGCTCGTCCTGCGGGCCTCGGCCACCGCGTCCTCCAGGTCGAAGGACAGTGTCGGCGTCGCCGGCCAGGGCCTTGGCGAACAGCTCGGGACGCGATGCGGGAACAAACAGTTTGCTTCTCATGCGCACTGCATTGTGGGCGGCAGAAAGCCAAGAGAAACACAGGTAATATTTGTTCAAACCACACAAATTCTTTTGTTTATGGAAACCAGCTACCTGCACAGCTTCCTGCTCGTGGTCGAGACCGGCTCCATGGCCGAGGCCGCGCGGCGCCTGAACATCACGGCCGCCGCCGTGGCCCAGCAGATCCGCATCCTGGAGCGCGAGTTCGACGCCCTTCTGGCCCGCGCAGGCCGCACCGTGCTGCCCACGCCAGCCGGCCACCGACTCGTCGCAATCGGCCTCGCCAGCTGCTGCGCGAGCTGGCCAACGCCAAGACCCATGTCAACTATGAGGGCGCTGACGGCGAGCTGGTGATAGGCACCATCAACACGGCCCTGCACAGCCTGCTGCCCGACATCCTGGCGGGCTTTGTGAAGAAGTGCCCGCAGACCAAGGTGTTCTGCGCTGGCCACCACGCGCGAGCTGTACCAGGCGGTGCAGCAGGGCGAGCTGGATGCCGCCGTCTGCCTGCACCCCTCGTTCGCCCCTGGCCAAGACCTTCGACTGGACACTGCTGCGCGAGGAGCCGCTGGTGCTTCTGGTGCCGCACCAGCTGGCGCACCTGGACCCGCACACGCTGCTGCGCACCCAGCCGCTGATCCGCTATGACCGCAGCCTGGGCGGTGGGCAAATGGTGGAGCGCTACCTGCGCGCCGCGCAGATTGCGCCGCAGGAGCGCTTTGAGCTGAGCTCGCTGGTGGCCATTGCTATGATGGTGGAGCGCGGCCTGGGCGTTTCGCTGGTGCCCGACACGGCACTGAACCTGCCCGATGGCCAGGGCGTGGTGCGCCTGGCCCTGCCTGAGGAATCGCAGTCGCGGCGCTTTGGCGTGATGTGGCTGCGCTCGTCGGCACGGCTGCCGCTGATCCACAGGCTGGTGGATCGCGCACGCACCGTGGTCAAGCAGCGCGGCGGCTCGCGCGCTGCCGCACGCGCAGCAAACAGGACACCGTAGCCCGCGCCGTCAGGACTCCGCCACGGCCGCCGTGGCAACCAGGTCCTGGAACCTGCGCAGCACGGCCGACGCATCGCCCACGCGCGTGGCCAGATGCAGGGGAGCGGCCAACCCGGGGCACTGGGACAGCGCACGGTAGACAATGCCGTCGCTGCGCAGGCGCTGCATGGAGGCCGGCACGATGGACAGCCCCAGCCCTGCCGAGACCAGGCTCAGCGTGGCAGTCATGCGCGGCGCCTCCTGCACCACGCGCGGGCTGAAGCCCGCCTCCAGGCAGGCCTTTGAGAATGGCGTCGCAGGCCCTGCCCTACCCTGCGCCGGTACAGCACGAAGTCCTCCGAGGCGAGCTGCGGCAAAGGCACGGGCCGACGCAATGGGCGTGCCAGCGCATGCCCTGCAGGCAGAGCCAGCAGCATGGGCCCTCCAGAATCGGCACGGCCTGCAGCCCCTGGCTGCCGCGCAGGGCGAGCGCACAAAGGCTGCGCGTCCAGCCGCTCGTGCAGCAATGCATCCATGAGTTCACCTGTGCCCGCTCTCCTCCAGCGCCACGGCCACGCCGGGCACCTGCTGGCGGAACATGCGCAGCACGCCGGGACAAAGGGATGCAGCGCGGCAGAGCTGGTGAAGCCCACGGCCAGCCGGCCTGTCTCGCCCCCGGGCTGCGCGGCGCACCACCGGCCAGCACGTCACAGCGCTCCAGCAGCGCCCTTGACTCTTCCAGCAGCGCCAGCCCTGCCGCCGTCGGCCGCACGCCGCGCGGCAGGCGCTGCACCAGCTCCACGCCCACCTGTGCTCCAGGCCCGCAGCAATCGCGTCAGCGGCGGCTGCTGCATGCCCAGGCGCTCGGCCGCACGCGTGATGTGGCCTTCCTCGGTGATGGCGACAAAGGCGCGCAGTTGGCGAAGCTCGGGCACGTCAATACTTTCTGCGTATGGGAAGACTTCAATTGTGGCATTTGGTAATCATGGATGGACGGATTTACGCTCGCGCCCCACAAACACACCTACCTGAAAGGCAACACGATGACCTGGTCCGCAAAGCAGCACACAACGTTCGAGCAGGAACGCACGCGCCCCGTGCGCGACCTGGTGGCTGCCATTCCTGACCTGCCTGGCCGCGCCGTGCGGCTGGCTGTGGACCTGGCTGCGGCCCCGGCAACTCCACCGAGGTCCTGGCCCAGCGCTTCCTCAGGGGCCACCGTGACGGGACTGGACAATTCCGAGGACATGCTGGATGCCGCACGCAAGCGGCTGCCGGGCACGGCCTTCACTGGCCGACATCGCCACCTGGCAGCCTGACCAGCCGCAGGACGTGATCCTGGCCAATGCCTCGCTGCAGTGGCTGCCCGACCACCAGCAGCTTTACCTGCGCCTTGTCAGCCACCTGGCACCCGGTGGCAGCCCGCCGTGCAGACGCCGGATAACCTGGAAGAACTGCCCACCGGCTGGCGCGGAGGTGGCTGCCAGCGGCCCCTGCCGCCACGATTGAGATGTGCGCCACCCCGCACGGCACAGCGCGGACTTCTACTACGCCCCTGCTTCGCCCGCACTGCAGCAACGTGGATGTCTGGCGCACCACCTACTTCCACCCGCTGGCGGGCAGCCATGCCGCGGTGGTTGAGTGGTTCAAGGGTTCGGCGCTGCGTCCCTTCGTCGCGCCGCTGGACGAGGAGCAAAAGGCCGGCTTCTACGCAGCGTATCTGCAGGCCATCTCCCAGGCCTACCCTGCGCTGGACGATGGCACGGTGCTGCTGCCCTTCCCAAGGCTGTTCATCGTGGCCAGCCGCTGAAGCAGCGCGCCTTCGCCTCAACGCGCCGGATGCGGCTCATGAGATCCCACAGATTGCCGTAGAGGTCTTCGAACACGGCCACGGTGCCGTGGGGTTTGCGCTGGGGTCCTGCACAGCGCACGCCGCGCGAGCGGTAGGCCCGAAGTCGCGCAGGCAGTCGTCGGTCTGCAGGAACAGGAACACGCGCCCGCCCGTCTGGCTGCCCACGCGCGCGGCCTGTTCTCATTCGTGGCGCGGGCCAGCAGCAGGCGCACACCGCCGCCACTGGAGGCTACGGTGACCCAGCGCTTGCCCTCGGACAGGGCGGTGTCTCGATCAGCACGAAGCCCAGCGCGCCCACATAAAAAGCGCAGCGCTCGTCAGTCGCGCACGGCGACGCTCACCTGTCCTATCACCTGGGGCATGGAACTTTGCAGCAATGGTGCGGTCTCGGACCACGGGGCCGCGAGGATAACGGAGCCCTGTCAATGCCCCTGCCGCCCTGGCCTGTAAGCCCTGCGGCTGGCCCCACAATGGCGGCTTGCAATTGCCTCGTGAGGGACGGGAATCCATGCTGAATGCCTTGTGGCTGGCTTTTTCTGGTGGCGGCTGCATGCTGCTGGCGCAATGGCTGGTCGGCGGTCAGGTCGGGATTTTCGGCCATGGTGCAGGCGCTGTTTGCGGCGGCCAGCTGTCGGTCGAGGTCATGGTGCTGTTGTTCGGCACGCTGACGCTGTGGTTGGGCTTTCTGCGCATCGCAGAGAAGGCCGGCGTGGTGGAGTGGCTGGCGCGCGTGCTGGGCCCGTTGTTCGCCAGGCTCATGCCCGAGGTGCCGCGCGGCCATCCGGCCCTGGGCCTGATCACGCTGAACTTCGCGGCCAACGGGCTGGGACTGACAACGGGCCACGCCCATGGGCCTGAAGGCCATGCGCTCGCTGCAGGAGCTCAATCCCGGCCCGACACCGCCACCAATGCGCAGATCCTGTTCTTGGTGCTCAATGCGTCGTCGCTGACCTTGCTGCCCGTGA
>JAHIAM010007900.1:0-11835 GCA_021605205.1 Aegilops longissima | reverse complement strand
TTCTCCCGATCTTCATGTTCTCACCAGGATGAGCATCATTGTGGTCTGAATCTTGGGTTTGAGCTTCCTTAAGATCTTCCTTCTTCATCTTCCTCAAAGAACATCGGCATTGGGGCCTTGTTCTTCTCAAATGCGGTATATTCCTGGTATTCCTCTTTGGTGCACTCTTGGCTTGAGGCAGCTTTGGGCTTTGAAGTTGCAGCCCCGATTTTATAGCATCACCCATCATTTTGTGCCTTGGGTGCTGGTTCAACAACTCTTCTTCTTCCTCTTCCTCCATCATAGAAGGCTTCCAATCACTGCCATGGTCTTCTTGACCCTTTCCTTCCTTTTCTTCCTTCAAGAAGCAGCAGTTCTTTGGGTTGGGATTCCAAAGAAGCTTGAGGGAGACTGGCTTTGGACATTGGTTTGTCTACCGCAGCCTTTTGATCTTCATGCCCGGCTTTACTGCAGCTTGAGATGTACTCCTTCTTGAGCACTTTCTTCTTGAACTGCCTCATCCTCAACTGCCACATAATCCTCATCCCGGACTCGAGGTCTTCTTCCTCGGGCTTCGCCCCTCATCCGAGCTGCTAGAGGGACTAGTGCCCCACCATGTGAATCTGCCTTCCACTTGTTCGCTGTCACTTTGGTCCGACATGCCCACATACCGACTCAACCTCGTGAATAGTTATAGATGAGGTAGAGTGGATGAGCATCACAAAATGCAAAGATTTTTGCAAAAGAATGATTCAAAAACTTAGTTTTAGTTTTCCAGAAAGCATTTCGGATCTACCATTTTCAAACTCGTGATACCAAGGTTTTGGAACCTAAACTAGTGAACTCGTCGACCGAGTCACGTTCGTGGCACCGAGACTGCTAGGGTTTCAAAAGTTTAAAATCGGTCACACCGATTTGTAATTCTCGTCGACCGAGACTTACTAGTGCAATGGCTT
Organism: Aegilops longissima; assembly: GCA_021605205.1. Classification (NCBI taxonomy): domain Eukaryota; kingdom Viridiplantae; phylum Streptophyta; class Magnoliopsida; order Poales; family Poaceae; genus Aegilops; species Aegilops longissima. Next base: position 10,900 of record JAHIAM010007900.1, on the reverse strand, counting down.
AGCCAATCGGTGGGACCGAAGTTTTCAACCTGGGTCCGAGATGGTTTCATGAAACCTAACCCTAAATTTTCGAATCACATATTCTAAGGATTGTTTTGATGGATAGAAGTGTTTCAATCGTGGCAAGATGCATTACGAACACAATGTGCTGAGAATCGACGAGGATAGCACTATGATCGAGTTCATACCCTAGTTCGGCGGTGAACTCGCCACGCGGCAACGCGGAGAAAATTCCGTTGGCGGCGGAGACCAGCGATAGGAGGCGGCTGGCCAGGTCGGCGATCCAGACCTAGTAGGCAGAGCGAGCTATGCGGGAGGAGTTTGGAGAAAGTTTTTCCAAAATTTGCCCGTGAGAATATATAGCCCGACAATCGCCGGTGTGACCGAGTGGAAAACTCGGTGGCACCGAGATGCATAACGCTAACAAGCAGCAACTCGTGTGACCAAAAGTTCAAATCGTTGCACCGAGATTGAAAACCTAGATCACTTAGTGATCTCGGTATGACCAAATGGAGGAATCGGTCGACCGAAAATCACAAAGAAGTTTTGGAAGTTTAAGTCTATGACGAATCGGGACTCCGAAGTGCTCCTACATAGAGTGGTTCAATCTGACTTGATCAAATTTTGTGATGTAGCATGAATAGAGTTTGAGACGAGAAAAGCATAGATAGCTAGAGAAGGTTCTTAGGCATTCTTGTCCATCCACTTGGCCAAAGAAAAGAAGCCAATCAATCAAAACAACAAGTGGATGTCCTCGAATGAGTAAAATATGCAACCAACATGCTCACACAATAAAATGACAAATGAAATATGTGACAAAGCATGCACAACCAATTCTAGCATCTATCAAACAATTGGCGATGACTAGGTCATCTATATATGAGTATATTGATTAGGAGTCAAATGAGAACATTTGATCATAGGTCATACTCATCTTTAAGCTCAAGGGGGTTACCACTTTTACATAAAGCATTTAGTGTTCACATCATTAGAGTTGCTTTGACTCAATTCTTAGAGTTAAGCTCCCCTAGATGTGAGATCCCCCTTAGAGGGATAAACTAACCTTGGGTTTTGTCGATGATGACTTCATGTAGGTGTTGAAGATGTGGATGCTCAATGTTGATGTAGATCTTTTGGAGCAATCCTTTGAGTGAGTTGCACTTTCAATACCTACATGGGTTAGTCCCACAAGGAACAAACAAGAATATCCATAGACATAGAGTGATGCACACACAAAATGATGTCCATGAAAACATTAGGTTACCTTGTCCCTTGCCTTACCAACATGAGGGTTTGTGACTCCTTGAACTAGTGCAAGATATGGAAGATGATTGCACTTGTCCTTGCCATAATGATATGAGTGAAAATGTTGGGAGTCACCCTCAAGAACTCTCTAGTTCTTCTTCTTCGGATCCACATCATCTTGATGGGAATCCTTGGTTAGTAGTTGTGTGATGAAGTAGAACTTGACATAGTCTTGGGAACCCACTTGACCAAGGCCTTAGGTGCTTCTTCAAATGCATCAATCTCCTTTGAAGCTTTCCTTGCCTTTGTTCTTGTGGTCTTGTGGTGGAAGATCATCTTGTGCTTGTGTTCCTTGAAGGAAGTAGGATCATACTTCTTTTGTTGAGGAACAAACTTCGCCTTGGGGTATTGATCTTCTTCCCACTCAACTCCATTGGCATTGAACTTCGCTCAAAACCAACACCTTGATTCTTCGTGCCTTCCTTGCTTGCTAAATTTTCAAATTGCTTACCCCAAGGACTCTTGTATACATCTTTTCTATAATTCCTTCAATAAGCTGTTTTCTTGCTCAAGTGTAACTTGGCTAAGAGAATCATTAGTGGAATCAAGAGAACTACTAGAAGCAACAATATTGGTTTAGCATTGTTATTGTTACTACTAGAAGAAGAATCTTTCTTGTTCTTGTTACTAGACTTGACTTGAGGCATGTGTAGATAAGAGTAAACGCTGGCAATTAAGAAGAACTTTTCACGGAGATCATCATTGATTGCTTTTAGGAACTCATGCTCTTGCTCAAGATTGAGCTTTTCAAAGCGAACTTCTCATGAGCCCTTAAAAGTTCTCGATGATCTTAAGATAGTTTCATGAGCTAACTTAAGAGTGTTTAGTTCTTTAGTTAGACGCTCAATCTTCTCCTTATCATTGTCATTGTTTCATCTTGATTAGCATGATTAATTGACTTTCATCATAGTTTCATCACTAGAGTTGTCAATAAGTAAATCATCATCACCTAGCAAGTCATCTTCATCACTATTAAAATCAACATACTGGGTGTGTTACCTTAGGACCTTTGGCCATGAAGCATCTTCCAATTCCTTCATTTGGTGATTCAAATATGTCGAGGAGTTGGTTGACACAAGTGCTAGACCGGCAACACCTTCATCTTGAGTGTATTCGAGTCGGAGTGATAGCTTCTCCGGAGTGATTGTCGAGTCGGAGCCGGATACCCATTCACCAACATGAGCTTGATGTCTTCGTTTTGTGTAGCTCTTTGATGACTTGTCCTTCCTTTCCTAATCCTTGCTTCTCCGTGAGGGTCTTCGCTCATAAGATCATCTCTACTCCTTCTCTCTCTTGGTGGTGATTCTTCTCTCTACTTCTTCTCTTGGAGAATCTTTCTTCTTTGTAGGGTGTCGACACTCATTGAGATAGTGTCCGGTCTCCCACAATTGTAGCAATTTCGCCTCGACTAGAAGATCTTTTGTCATTGTAGGACCTTGACTTAGAGCTTCTTTCTTTGCTTCTACTCTTGTAGAATTTGTTGAAGTTCTTCACCATTAAGCTCAATTCTTCATTGAAGGTTTGTTTCTCACTTGATGATGTGGGGCTTCACATGAGGCTTTGTAAGCACCACTTGACTTGTTGTGAAGTTCCTCCTTATCCTTGAGTGACATCTCATGAGCAACAATTCTTCCAATGACTTCCGCTGGCTTGAGATCTTTAATTAGGCATCATTTGGATCAATGTGCACACGTATCATATTTTCCATCCAATGCTCTTAGGATCTTCTTGATGATGAATCTGTCCATCTCTTCACTTCCTAAGCCGCAATCTCATTTGTGATAAGAGCAAGCCTAGAGTACATTTCAGCTTACACCTTCACCATCCTTCATTTTGAACTTGTCAAGTTGACTTTGGAGCACATCCAATTGGATTCCTTGAAGGAGTCGTACCTTCATGCATATCAATCAAAGTATCCCAAATTTCCTTTTCATTCTCAAGACGGCTGATTTTGTTGAATTCTTGGGCACAAGCCATTGAAGAGGATATCACAAGCTTGAGCGTTGTATTGCAGCATTTCAACTCTTCGCGCTAGCTTCATTGTTCGGTTCTTCCCATCAAAGAATTCACCTTGCAAACCAATACACACAATAGCCCAAACGGCGGGTTATGTCCGAGAATATGCATTTTCATCTTATGCTTCCAACTAGCAAAATTAGTGCCATCAAAGTAAGGACCTCTACGGTGATAATTTCCTCGCTAGACGCCATACTCTCCTAGGTTGTGAAACCAAGGCTATGACCACCAAAAGCTATGGAAATCAAAGCAAATGGAGACCAAAGCTCGATACCACTTGTAGGACCTTGAAGTATGTCTAGAGGGGGTGATTAGACTACTTGACCAATTAAAACTTAACCTTTTCCCAATTTTAGACTTTGGCAGATTTTAGCTATCTTTGAACAAGTCACAATCTTCACACAATTCAAGCAAGCATGCAAAGAGTATATAGGCAGCGGAAAATAAAGCATGCAACTTGCAAGAATGTAAAGGAAGGGTTTGGAGAATTCAAACGCAATTGGAGACACGGATGTTTTTGTCGGGTTCCGATAGGTGGTGCTATCGACATCCACGTGATGGAGACTTCAACCCACGAAGGGTAATTTGCAGAGTCCAGGAGGGCTCCACCCAGAAGGGTCCACGAAGAAGCAACCTTTCTATCCCACCATGGCCCCCCACTAAGGACTTGCCTCACTAGCGTAGATCTTCACAAAGTAGGCGATCTCCTTTCTTACAAACTCCTTGGTTCAACTCCACAATCTTGTTGGAGGCTCCCAAGTGACACCAGCCAATCTAGGAGACACCACTTCCAAGAAGTAACAAATGGTGTGTTGATGATGAACTCCTTGCTCTTGTGCTTCAAATGATAGTTCCCCAACACTCAACTCTCTCCACAGGATTTGGATTTGGTGGAAAGAAGATTTGAGTGGAAAGCAACTTGGGGAAGGCTAGAGATCAAGATTCTTGTGGTTGGAATGGAATATCTTGGCCTCAACACATGAGTAGGTGGTTCTCCTGAATGTGAGTTCCATTTAATGAAGAGGAGGTGGAGGGTATATATCCACACAAAATCTAATCAAACACAATTTACCAAACTCGTGGGACCAATCAAAAACTGGGACCGATTTAGTAAACCTAGTGACCGTTAGGGTTTTGTGGACTGAATGCAACCTTAGGACCGATTGGTTAGGGTTAGGCATAACGAATCTCGGTGAGACTGACATACAAACCGTGAGACCGATTTTGGTAATTAGCTAACCGAGAGTTGGTGTAAACTTGGGGACGATTCCCTGAACCAAAAGTTAAAGGGAAAAGAGAGTTTACATTGCAATCTGGGACGATCCCACTTCGTTAGACCAAAGTTAAGGGGGAAAAGAGATTAACCCTCTCTGAGACCGATCCCTATCTGGAGACCGATTTGCCTAGGGTTTGTGGCGTATGACATTTGAACTCTGGGGGATAGAAAGAATTAAAAGGACTTTAGGTTTAGGTCATATGTGGATGGAGAAAGTAGTGGAGGGTTTTGAGCATTAACAAAAGCAAGAGGCTCATTAACAACACCTCATCCCTCCTTGATAGTATTGGCTTTTCCTATAGACTCAATGTGATCTTGGATCACTAAAATGTAAAATGTAGAGTCTTGAGCTTTGAGCTTGAGCCAACCTTTGTCCTTAATATTTGAGGGATCCACTTTTCATCCATGCCATGCCATTCATTGAGTTTCCAAATATTTGTCTTGAATAGCATTAGCTCAATGAGCTATATGTTGTTAAATTACCAAAACCACCTAGGATAGTTGCACTTTCATCCAGATGAGAAAGAAGGTCTCCTCCTTTGGTGGGGTGCGGATACCAGCCGATGGACCCGGATTTGCCCCTGCCGCAGTTTCTCAGCTTCTTTTGAATCCGGTCTTGAGGCCCCGTAACCTCACGTTGGCGGTTCACCGCCATTGCTCCCCGGGTGCGCCCTTTGCCGGAAAAGACCCAAGGCTCCAAGGTTAGCCAAGTGTTTTAAGAGGAATTTGGGGGCGAACCGTTATCTGATGATGCGTTGGGGACCAAACGCTCAATTCTTGATGAGCTTGACCGCTGAAACGGTGAACTTGTCGAACACAGAGGTAGCGGAGCCCGGGCGCCGAGGGAAGGGGCCAAGATATCCAAAGGATCGCGAACGCCAATGAGTGGTATGGTTGAGGCCCTACCTTGTATCTGCTTTGGAACCGCGGTTTCAAGATTTCATAGCTCCCGGCCGCTGAGCGCTGTTCTAATATCCACCGGAATGCCATGCCGACGAGGGTCTTGGGATGATGAGTGGTGCCCGCAATCCCCACCGTATGTCGAAGCAACCTTCCCCCGACTCGAAATGCAGCGAGGAAAATATTTGGTCGCCCTCAAACTCACCGTCCCCGGATTAGTATGATGGGCCGGGCCCCCCAACCGGATCCTCCTTTCCCCGAGCCCCTTGATCGTATTCCTTGAATTCCTTGGTCCAAAGATCCCTGGGCCGAGCACAAGAGAAAGGCCCCCGGGCCACCAGGAGGGCCGGTGGGTCGGGATCCTCCCCGGGCTGAGGTGTGCTTGAAAGTGTTGGCGCGCCGACGGCTGAGAGCGCCCCAAAGACGCCAGGGGCCCTGCCGCTGATGCCCTTCTGGCGTCGTCGGCTTCCTTTTGGTGCCTTGGGCCATGCGCACCTCCATTCCTAGGAACTGCTTTCAATCTTACGATTTCACGATACGCCCATGTGCTCCTTCACCATACTTTTTTGGAGAAGGACGGGAGCTATGAGTCGCCGACGGTGAGGCGCTCACCCCAGAGCTCCGCGCCCGCCAGCATGAGGCCTTCGATTTGGGTTGTTGAGATTCTTGCCATGTAAAGGAGCGCACGGGGAGAGCCCCCGGGTAGATGAGTACGCCCCCTTCGCCCGAGCCGGGCACCATCAAAATACATGACCCAGCCCCAGGCTTTCCTCAGGGGACCCTGTCCTCACCTATTTCAAACCCATCCATTATTCTCCACAAAATCAGCAAGTGCAGCCCGCTGATGACCTTGGTGGTGCTAACTCCAACCGAATGCTCGCACCGATGTTCCACCAAAATTTTCTAGCGAGTTTTGGCTCGAGGATTCTTTCCAACGTAGGTCAAACCTTGATGGGGTGGCCCCGAAGTAATGTCAACTTGGTGAGGCTGCCGAGGCAAGGAGGAGCTTTTGAGGTAGGGTATCGCTTTGCGCCCCAACAAGCGGCGAGAAATACCCGGTGCTCGCAGGGGCATCTGGGCTGGCGGAACGGGACGCCCCATGAGGTGGTGGAACTCCCGGCCCGGTTCCGAGGGGTTTCCGCGGGGGTCCCGCCGAAGCCGATCCGACGCCGACGGTTTTGCCGCTTTTCCCCGATCTTATGCCTTCTCAAAGGGGGCATTGGTGCAAAGGAATGACTTGATGTTCTCCCAACGCCACCAGCAAAACGGCAAGAGTATGGGGTAGGCAGGCACTAGAGGCTCAAGAGGTCGTGGCGACAATCACCAGAGGGCTAGTTAGGTATCTCTTGAGGTCCCGGAAAGGGTTTGGCCCCGGTCCACCAAAGGGCCTTCTTCTTCATCAGCTTGAAGAAGGGAGCCCCCATTTGAGATGAAGCGCCCAACGCATACCCAACCAGCCACTTCGATTTCCGAGGGTCCGTGGCCTATGTCCTCAATGGCCTTGATTTTTCTGGTTCCGATCCTCCGGACATGAGGAATCCCAAGAATTGCCAAGGGACACCAAACACACACTTCTCCGGTTGAGGAAGTTCACCCGGGCGAGTCTCCCCACCAGGTGTTGGATCGGCTTCGCCCCAGATTCACCACATGTCGCCGACGAGGCTTCGTGGTTTTCCCGAAGGCGCCCCAAGGCGATGTGCATCAGCCCGAAGGTCGCACCTCGCTATGATCCAAGGGTATGGGTAGCAATACACCCCACACGGGGTCGGGTTGTTTCTACATCTTCCACGCCATCTTGATCCGGGATACCAGAACGCATCCGTAAGCCGAAGTCGCACTCGGTGGTGGAGCCATGATCCGTAGATGCATGGGAGAGGAACGGTCTTGGGGCACGCTTTGTTGAGGTTGGTGGTCCGACATTCGCCTTTTCCCGCCCCGGTATTACGATGGTTCCTGCCATTCGGGTATCAACCCAATGGCACCCCGCCTCCAACTTCGGGTCTCCGGACAAAGGCTTGCCCCGAGATTGCCGTTGCCCATTGCTTGACAGGGTTATGTCGGGCATACCAAGATGCCGATCACCTTCCTAACCCCCACCACCTGATTGGGCTCCCATGCTAATATATCCTTGTTTGCAGAAGAATTCACCAAAGGCTCTTCTTGGGGGGTTGAGGACGGCACCTATGGTGAAGGTGGCTCGGGACCACCCGCCCTCGCCAACCGCACCTGCTTGCTTTCTGTTTTCTTGGGTGAACAATGCTTTTTTGGTAGGCGCCCTCCTTGGCCTCGGGGGTACCGACCGGGTGGCTGCCCCCGCAGTCTTGAAGGCAAACTTGAGCGCTTTCACCCTTTGTGTCCCCCGATGGTGAGGACACCTTTGCTTCTAGGCATCTTCATGAGGTTATAGGCCGATGACGCCGCCATGAACCGGGTCGATGGGTACCGGGATGGCTTTACGGGAGGCCAATGGGGGCGTCGCCAAGTTGTGCGGAAGGTCCCAAGACCCAAGGTGACGGGAGGCGATCTGCCCCCGGGAGTGGACAGCCCGCCGCCAACTCCCCGGGAAAGGATTTTGGAGGGGCCGCCGAGCGCACGGAAGGAGGCCAAGGTTCCACGGAGAGGGTTGAGGCCGCCGGCGGAGGGTCTTGGTGACGCACAGTGGGCATGCAGCATCGAGTTCCCGGCCCAGTGGAGACGGGGTGGTCTTCAGATGAAGATGAGGTCGGCTCAGCGCAGACCGGGGAGCCCCCGAAAGCTTAAGTGGACGACCGCGGGAACAATGGCGATCGGGCCCGGAGCCTGTAGGGCTGCTGACCGGGTGCACAGTGCCGCGAGCATTCGGTGAAGAGGTCGTGCAGCTCTTCCCAAGACGCCACCATGGATCCGGAAGGTTGAGTAGCTGTGCTGTGCCGGGCCGAGGGCATGGGGAGCCAGGCTGCATGACCTTGTCGCCACCACCGCCTCAAGGACTGCCTCCTCAGATGCATCAGAAAGCTGCCGGTCCGCGAACCGCCGAGCGCGCGGCATCTCCGGCTTGAACTTGGTTACACCGCACCGCCGAGGCGGGGCCCGGCTCGGAGCCCTCACCCCGCCTGCCGATGCCGGGCTGCCGGAGTCGATGGCGGGCGCCGCATGCGGCGGAGCGCAGACGACGAAGAGACACGCCACTTACCGGTGCGCCAAATGTCGATCACGGTTCCGCAAAACCCTTAGGGTTAACACTAGGTGCACGCGGTTCTTCCCACCGATCTATGCCCAGTTTCTAGGTCTCATGGACGAACTCGGCGAACTCGCAAACACGTAGGGACACGAGATTTATATCGTTCGCCACCGCTGTGGTTAATACGCCGGTGTACTAGAGTAGGGGTACCCTAGTATCCCGAACTCGCACGACAACGCAGCACCGCCGGCAAGGCTGGGCCCGATGACCGCCAAGATCCTCGGGCAGGACGTGAAGAAAAGCGCCAAGAAAGGGTACCATGGAAACTTTTCGATGTGGCGGCGGAGATGACTCCGGCGCGGATGCGCCCGGTTCCGGCCGCACTGAAAGGTAGTACAGCCCCTGCAGCCCTTCCCTGCGGGATCAAGAGGGCTCGCCTTCCAAGGCCATGAGAAGCCGCCGCCGATTTCACCCTTTGCCCTTGTCGGATTTTCGAGCCATGGTGGAGGTGGTGGAGGAGGTCGACGCGCTGATAGTGACGGGGAAATGGGGAAGGGGGAGCGCCTCTCTTTGGGCTCAAGGAGAAGGGGGAGCGGGGTTTCGGGTGACAACAATGGCAAGTGGGCGCCTTGCCCTGCTCCCCGCTATAAAGGGAGAGGGACGGCCCGCTTTTCCCATTAAAGAAAGCCCCCACGATCTCTCCCACGACGCCACGCCCGAACGTGCTGCTCGTGGGGACGGTGGGACTGGTTTAATAATCGCATGATCCAGGCCGCCGGTTCAGATGCTTTTGGGCCCGCCCAAGAGCTTGGCGTCAGGTGGCCCAGTCTGGGGCCGGTGTACTAGAGTAGGGGTACCCTAGTATCCCGAACTCGCACACAACCAAGACTCGCTGCAAGGCTGGCCCTGACCCTAAGATCTCAAAGGGCTCCTTTTGGAGCCACTCAAGAACAAAGTATCAAGGCCCCGCAAGAGGAGCTTGCCGGAAGGCCACTCAGGCACAAAGGAACGAGACCCGGCAAGAGGAGCTTGCGGAAGGCTTGGTGAGCGACAAGCTCCCCGAAGGCGACAAGAACCTTGGCTGCAGGCGCCGCCCATAAGTGACCTCTTCATCTCCGCCCAGTCATCCGCCAACGTGTCGCCATGGGGCTTTCCTAAGCATCGCTGTCGACGGGCTGTGCAGCCGGGAGCAGCGATAAGCGGCGCCGACAAGCTACCATCGTGGCAAACGGAGGCGCACTTGACGGTCCCTATTACACTGCTCAAAGCGATCGAGACGGGCATTTATGACTTTGTCCTTTGCGCGAGTTAGGTATAGATCATCGACACCAGCAAAAGCGTGTACCAACCTCTGTTTTTATTTACTACCTTTGTCTACTTGCCAATTGGTGACTCTTGTGCCTATAAAAGGAGGCCCAAGTGCAACGAAAAGGGTTCGGTTCGCCCGCTTAGTTCATTCGACTCATTCAAGACCACACTCAAAGCTAGGTTTGTAGCTCCCATTGCTCCCTAGCAAGAACACAATATAATCCACAAAGCAGCAGAGGAGTATTATCTCCGAGAGCTCCGGCCGGGTAAATCTACCCGCATGCATCGCTCGATCCGCCTTTGTGCATCCTCCGCCCCTCCGAACCACAAGGGACCAGGTCCCATAGGTGATCGCGGGACACGCTCAGCTTCCCGACATCTTTGCGCACTGTAGGGCGTTGAGGCTGTGTGAACCCGATCCGCGCTCACACGAGCAGTTTCTTCATCAACATTCGCCAACATGCCATCAAGAAGAAGGCTTCAGGAGGTGAGCGCCTGCTGGCTAAACCCACCACCACCGGTCGACGAGTGGTGGAGAAGACGCGCGGAGGAACGGGCGCCGTCAGAGCCCACGGCGCTGCGATCCAAGGACAAGACGGCGCAAGCTTCGCGCCCGAGTCTGCACCGGCCCTTCTCAAGAGGCGCTGGAAAGATAGCGCCATGGTGCTCGCAGCACCATACGTCCGATAGATCAAGGCGCCGAGGATCCGGGACCTCGAGACCCGATGCACGCCAAAGATGCCGGTACCGCGGGTACGGTCAGCGCGGACGCTGCTCCTCCTAACTTGGTTAGGAGTCCGAGCACGCCTCATTCTTCGCTTCAGACGCCATTGCCCCCACCACACCAGCAGGTTTGGCAAGAGCTCGCCTATTAGACTACCTCCAACGGCCGACAAGATCGACGAATGGAGGGCTACCATCCGAGCCTCATCGCT
>JAHIAM010007899.1:0-16771 GCA_021605205.1 Aegilops longissima | reverse complement strand
AAAATTTCCCACATTTTGATGGGATCCAAATTTTTATCCCAAATTTCTAGTTAGATTAAATATAAATTTGTATTACGTAAAACCAATGAAAAATTTCAAAACAATGAAAATTTAAGATTTTCAAAATCCATAAATAATATTTTATAAACTAATTTCGTTTTGCATTTTTTATAGTTACTACCCAGTTTTTATAATTACATCTCAAATTATTTTTTAAAGCCCATTTTCCTGTTAAGCCTAATGCATCCCCCTAGAAAGATTTGCACCCAACGAGAATAACAAGTTGACCTTGCTCGGTATTCTCAAAAGGCATATAGCTAGGCTAGCCATTTTCATCTTGAAAAAATTAGTATCCGGTGGATATCGTTTCTAGACGGGCCATACCCGCCCAGCATTCCTCCTCCGAACAACAACGAAATCATCGCCAAGAAAACTCCCAGGCTCACCCAAAAAACAAAACAACTCGAGCTGTTGGTCCCACCGGGCCCGCATCTTGGAATTCTCGCTTATATTGACTACATAGGTTGACAATGGTTGACCGTGATGTCAAACCAGAGAAAGCAAAAAAAAGTTGTACATAATAAGGAGGCACTTAAGACGACGGCCATGGCCCTAATTCCCTAGTGTCATCCAACAAAATAAAGTCATCTCCTCGAATCCTCATGTTGGAATGTTAAAATGCTCGGCGCCACGGCAGCAAAACTCGGACAAAGAGAGGGCCTCACGGGCCCCACGGATGGTCGACACGCCCAATCGCCTTCAGAAGTCGATCATCGAACACCTATGAGCACCTTCGAAAACTAAGACGGATGAAACGTAAGGCGCGCTTGGGAGCCGGTTTATTTCAAACTTGTATTAAATAAAGTGTAATTTACTCAATCGAAACAACACGAAAAATACAGGAATGAAACCGACCCGGGTTTAAGTAAAACCGGGTTACGGGTAATTTGAGAGACCGGATTTTAAACGCTATATGGAACATTACCGACGAACATGCACGACGGATCATGCCATCCTGGGCAAGGCTAAAACAACAGCTAACGGCTTAATTAGCAATCGCCCGTGTCGTTTCAGCTTTTATCGTGTGAAGTACTTCGATATTTTACTAGTAAATCGACCAACCAAGCGCCTTCACCGAGACCATCTCTTTTAATTTAAAGTTCGGTTTTACAAGCGGTTTTGGTTGGAAAACGATCCAATCAAGGCCTAATATCATGAGTTGGTCGAAGATCATATGGTTTCACGCCTAACCTACCCGACTTGTCGAGCTATGAATGAAACATCAAAGATGAACTTTTAACCGAAAAACAATGAAGAGGATGATCTTCAAAAAAATCACCGGGCATTAGATCGAATGCAAAACAAACGAAGCATTATTCTCGGAGGCACGGTGAACAACTCTGATGCCGCATGCCACAACATTCCAAGCTCAACTTTGCAATCAAACACAACCGCATTACAAGACAATATTCAACAAACTCTAACACAGGAATATCTCAAGCAGAGTAACTATTTACTTTAACCCAACAGGAATAGGGAAAAACTCGACGCACTCACGAAGGGCCCCCACTAAAAAATATCAAATGCATGTCTTCCGCAACATCAATGAGCAAATTTTGACAAGGTTTTCCAATTCCAATATATTAAACTAACGCCTTTTCTAACATCAATGATTAAACTTTGAAAGGCTTTTCCCATTCAAAATATGTAATGCCTATGATCGTGGAGTCCTGCCGCTTGTACTTGTTTGGGCACTTTTTGCCGGGACCCACATGTTGTTAAATTTCCAATGGTCTCTAGCAGTCATGTCACCGGTTCAATATTTATGGCACCAAAGCAATGGAGGATTTGGTGCCAAACAAAAAAGGTGAAATTAATTTTTGGCCCCAATAGTGGAAGGCCTAATTCGAAAGTTCTCGTCATTCCTTCTATAATGTAGGCAAAAAGGACGCTTTTTCCAAAGTGGAACCACCAACGACCCAAGAATGCAAGGCCTTGGACAATTGGTTTTTTGCGTTCAACTAAATCGTTTAATAAAACCAGCTTTAATTTTGATATCCCGAAGCAACAATTTATAAGGGAAAAATTACGAGAAATAATGATTGATGACTTGTACTCCAAGAAAAGCATCTACGACTACTTTATCTTAATGGGAAACAAAGGAGAGTAGCAATTTCCATCCGTGATTCATTCATATTGACGAGACATTATCTTAACAATGCCTTGTTTCAACATTAAAAGAACCAAAAGCGAAAAGTACCATTCCAAAACAATGCAAATGATTCATTTTAAAGAGACATTATCTTAACAATACCTTGGTTAAACATGTAGAAAGAACTACAAATCAGATAGTACCATTCCTAACAAGTGTTGCCTGAACTAAGATTCAATAGTTAATTAATTTGAGAGGGATTGCTTAATTTTACCAAGTATTAGATTAACAAATGCATAAAAAGGGCCCGGGGAGAGGGGCCAACAAGTTTGGGCTTCCATCTACTTTAAAGGGGGATGGAGTTTGTTGTAACAAAGCAACAAGCATCATGTCCGGTTGGTCCCATTTTGTTCACTACTTAATGGGAAAAGACAACAATACAATAGCTTAATTCAACATTTATTTAAAAAGACCAATACAAGTAGCACAACATCTCAAAATAGTTGTATGGGAATGCAAACCATTGGCCCACACGATAAATGGGTGATGAAAGTATTACCAAGCAGCATATATGCGGGTCCCATATTTTTCTTTTGAACCTTCTTTCTATGTGAGGGCAGCAAATCTAGTCCACAAAACTACCCGACCCCGCCTTTTCCCTTTTCAACAAAGAATGGTTCCTTACAGATGTGTACCGGTTACCCCCTTTTTCCCTTTTCGACCTCAAAGCGGTTGGATAGCCGTTATACTTCTTTCCCCCTCCTTTCCTCATTGAACCACCCCCAGATTCTTGCTCCACCCACCGCACCTTCTTTCCTCTTTGAACCAAGACCTAGATTCACACGATCAAAAGATCCACATGCAGCTAGAGCAACGACGGTTTCAAAGAAACTTATACCTTAGGGTCCCTGGATGTGGCAAGGCGGGCGGAGGCCGATCTGCCCACCAAACGCATTTACGAGGAAGAAGGGTCGGTCCCCCACAAGCCGGGTGAAAGAGAACAAGCGGCAAGGATTGCCTCCCTCGCCAAGGCATAGAGTGAAGTTGCACCTCCTCCCTTCCCCGGTGACAATGGACGCCTTTCACTAGCGTGAGGGGGGAGAGAGACAAGAGGCCAACCAGTCTTGTTTAGATCCGTGAAGAGAGGTGAGAGACCGTGAATATAGCAAACCCTAGCAATGAACGCCAAGCCTCCACGTAACATATTAGAAAAGGGGCGAGGGGGAGAGTGCAAACCCTAGCTAACAAGTGCCGAGGTTCCCGCATATATAACTATTATAGTAGGATGAGCTCCCCTTTCACCACTGCTTTTCCCGATGGTGAGCCAACATTTTGGGCCACCTGTCATAAATCCAAAGCAGACTAAGTCAATGAAGCTTCCATATAGTACTCTCGTATACGATAATATATAGTGGAGTGGTTTTTTTTTTCCATAACAATCGCTTTAAATTGTGGTACAAACAAAACCTTTATTTAATGTACGGAAGAAAACTAGTACTACTTCCAATGAACTAACGATCCACCCCACGCCCCCGGTCGCACTTCCTCTTTCACGGGTGGTACACTACCTCCCTTATGAAAACCACAATGCGCCAAATTATCGGAAACGTGAGAGTGTTACAAATAAAGAATTTTAATTTCAATTATCAAAGGTTTGAGAGTATTACAAAGTTTGACTTAGTCAAATCTAATATGCGGAGTAAATAAAATTGAGGGCTACTACGTCCATCCGGTTTTTAGTCCACACCATTTTTAAATCAAAATTTATAGTGGACAAATAAAATTACAGGAGCTGAGACAAAGTTGTGAGAAGGCTTAGAAATCAATACAACTTATGCTCTTAGTACCAAGCCATCCTTCCGAGGAAACATTTGGTTCATAGCAATTGTGTGATAAAATTGCACCAACGTGAAAGACGACCGCTCCAACGCAACCAAGGTGAACGAGGGATATCATCTTTGTGTAACAAGCAAAGAGCAACGGGAAGACAACTTGTTTTTCATTGAAAATCGATCGCTTCACCACCGACGCAACCATGAGGCGCAACCATGAGCATCAATAGGTCATCGGGATGCATCATCCATTTGGCATCAAGTTTTGAGGCACCTATGAAGTTGACAAATCACCGTGGTCTGTTTTCTCGAATCAAGCTCGAGGAAGGAAGAACCACGGGGAGGACAAAGGAGGCGGAACAACAATGGCCATCCAATTTTGTGCGCCACTAAAATTGAGGAAGAATGCCCGGTATGGAGACACGATCCTGTTCCAAAAATATAAAAAGGGTTAGCAACACATCTCAATTGTCAATAAGAATTAATGAAAAGTACACCAACAAAGAAGCATCATAATATCTTGATGGGAACTAAACCAGGATACCAGAAAAAAAGCATTTCTTCATTTAACCGGATAGTACTACCACCATATGGACAATGACCGCACAACCACCATGTACTTTTGTAAACAACATGTATACCTCCACCGAGGCATAAATCGGACAACTTTTCGAGTGGCATTTCCTCTATAATAGTACTAGTAGGTGATGTTGACCAGCCAAACCCTAGCTACTATGCATGGGGAGCTGGGGAGAGTCGAAGAAGAAAACCCGCATGCAGCCACCGGGAGCGGACCAAGACAAGAAGTTAACCTGTTGGGGCGAGATTCTTTAGGCGGCGGGGATTCCCACACGACGCAGCAACAAGGGCCGGGAGGATTGGCGCCCCCACCAGAGGATGTGCATCGGGCTTCCTCCCGCCGGGCGAAACGCTAACGCTACCTCCTCACCTCCCGCAAGGGACGGGATTCCCGGATCGGACCACCGTGAGGAGAGAGAAGAGGACACGCCATCTTGTTTTGATATGGAGAGGGTGAGAGAGGAGACGCGAAAATCTACCAAACAAGAGGCTATAATGGAGTAAAAATCTCTCCATAGCAGTGGTTTTAAATAGAATACCGGTTCCAAAAAAAGAAACGAAAACAGGGACAATTTTTGGTCTTTTAGGACACATCTAGAGTGACATAGTTATGTCACATCTAAGTTGATGTCCACTTTGTTTGTGGTCTATTTTTTCCTAGTTTTTTGTTTCTTGTTGCTACATTATATACTTGTGGGAGCTTAGATGTGATATCCTTAAATAACATCTAGATGTGAATTAGAAAACTGATTTTCTAACGCTCAAGAAAGAAAACTCGATCAAAACACGCCCCCGCCCTTTGTGTCGCGAGGTCGCCAAGACACACATAGACATAGACATGCATATCCGTGTTTACGTAAAATTCCATTTCCATTCCATCTCCAATCATATTTGTCCAACTGGCACATTATTTACGGTTAATTATAACGCAGCAATATTAACGAAACATCTCTTGTTTGCGCACGCCCGTCTGCCACGGCCGGTCCCGACCAACCCGAACCTCTTCATCACCCGGCTTCCCCCCAAACGGTTAGTGCCCATTCATGCCCGCCCGGGCGGACGCGACTCTCACCGGCGCCGCATTGAAGGGGCCCGCCGAGAGCGCCGGGCGCCGCTTCGGGCACGCGGGCCCGCTCAAAGGCGAAATAGCCCCACAACATGCATGTAAAAAGTTCTGGGAGTCCGTTATAGTAGCTGTCCTCCCCAACTCATCAATCTCTTCCAGAGTGCTAGTACCCATGGCGATCCATCGGCGCAGGGAAAGTTATCCATACCGGTTTTGGGTGAGTGGCATGCCGAGCGCCCGTGGGGTCGAGCCGGGAGGAGGGTGAACACAACACGAAGACGTGATTTAAACGTGGTTTTGCTCGATGGCGGTCCAACAAACAAACGGGTTTTTCCGCTTCCATTTTTTCCAAAAACAAACTTTCCACCCATTTTCATTCCATTCCAAGGTTGCCCCTAAACATTCCATCAAATACAAAGAAAACTAACACGATGTCGATGCATCTCAATGATTCACGATCATAGCTAATATTTACTTCACAACAAAGAAAAAGTTGTGAGGCGGTAAAAGAAAATCCGATGGGTCACTACGACTTAAACCCTAAACCCTAAACATGATTTAATTTCCGGCCGGTAGAACCGTCAAGGAAAGACCCGGCACCTCGGATCATACGATGCTTTTGTGTAGTTCCACTAAAATCGACCGAGCATCCCCGATGGCAAAGATATTGAAGAAGTGTGTTAGAATAATATTTGCACTAGTTCATGAGACATAAACTCATCACAAGTAGAAGCCGAGAAGTAGAAAAGATCGACATGGAGATGGAGCCCAAAGGAGCAAGCCGGCCCAAAAGGAAGATGGACTGGGACGCCGGGTTGTAGCTAGAAGGCGGTTGGGACGCCGCATCGCCCATACCGCGGTGACCATTGGGACGACCGACGTGGGTTTTCTCCCAGTCGATCCCAAACGAGAACATTGTTCCTTCCCCACCAAGGGATCGCCCGTGCTATGCTTGGAAGAGAGCAACTGCAAGGGCTTGTAGCTTAGGCTCCTGCTAGTGTATATATAGTGGTTTTTTTTTCTCCATATCAACCATTTTATATTGCATACGTCATTCAAGAGTGAAATGATGGTTTTCTTCCGACTAACTTATCGTGATTTGACTGCCCTTAGTGGCCCCTACATGTACTCCCCACGTTGAAAAAACACGCAACGGAAAAAGCCAACGCCTCTAATGCATGCATGTCCGAGCACCGCGAAACACACCACGCCAAGTGCTCAACCTACACGCATGCACACACATACCAGTGGTGAGCTAGTGACCGATAAACACCGGAAAATATATATATTGAGCGAATGAGCGGATATGAAGTCCACGACCATATTTTTAAAATATAAAGGACAGGTGTATTTATCTCGTTGAAATTAAGCCATATTAACGGAGAGGAGCAGATGGACTAGCATTACTTTGGTGTCCCGCCAACTTGCCAACGAGGAGAAGGGCAGACGGAAGAAGCTTTGCTGTGGCTCGAGGACAAGGAGAAACTTTGACTAATGGCTCCCTCGCCGGTGGTGGACGGGAACAATTCGTGTCGATTGGCATACACTATACTACTAGTGCTATTATTTTCGACTTCCTAATAGGTAAGCCGTTAAAGTTTACTAGTACTACTAATATAGTCTAAAAGGTAATGATATACTAGTATAGGAACCGGATGGAGGAGCCGGGACTTTATTAAATTTTAAAATGGATAAAGCAATCTTCAACACATTTGGTTCTCTTCGGGGTTCTCGTGTGATAATGGAAGTTGATTGCATGGAACACTGCCACAATTTCGCTTAATTTGGCTCATTCTGTTACAAATAGTAGCCCTAATTTTCCTTTTTTGTTATTCAGATGTAAACAGGTCAAACCTTGGGATTTTCGGTAACCGGCTTGCTGACTTTGAATGTGGCCGAGAGCTGGCTTGATGAAACACCCTCGCTCTACTTTTTTTTTGGGTACCTCGCTTCCTAGTGACCAAAGGTTCTGATCGTCTAAGAATGCTTATATATGAATAAAGCTCTCTCATTTACCCCAAAAAGATTAAGCCATATTAACCGGAAAGGAGGAGTATGGACTAGCACTACTTTTTGGTGTGTCCCCAACTCGCAAACGAGGAGAAGCTTGCAGGACAAGGTGAAGCTCGCCACGCTTTGACTAATGCAACCTACCCTTGGTGGACATGCATCACCATTCGGTGTTGATTGTCGAGGCATACATCAGTACCCAACATGCGAGTACCATCATTGTTCGACTTCAAAGAGGGGAGCCAAAGAGTAGAGTAGTACTACTACTAGAACCGCATGGTGGAGCGCGATTTTATTTTTTTATCTTTGATAAAGTACACGCTATTCCGGAGAAGGCGGAAATGGCAGCCCAACATGTAATGAATGATATCGATCAACCAACCATGCTCAATATATCTTGGCCGGCAGTCCGTCTGGTGTTTCGCCTCGCCCTCTCAAGGAACGGCGGGTTGGTCCGCCAATTGAGATCGGTTTTCACATCCTGCCCCACATGTCTGATATGCAAAGGAGGTGCGGACCGACCGCCATACGCGATTTGGTTTTGCACCTTCATACTACCCTCCCTCCATCAAGGCCACTGATTATGATGCATTTCTCTCAATGCATTTCCACCACTAGAGAGACTTTAGACGGTTTGGTTTAATGCTCAATTAATTAGGGTGGTAACCCAATCAAGTCCCAATTTTCTCCATGTACGTATACTACGGAGGGGAGTAAGTGCATGCATGTGTACCGGGAAGCACGATGCATGTGTGTACACATTATTCCCTCTAGTAATAGAGCCGTGCTATAACTACAATGCTATTTTTCCCGTCCTAGCCCTTTGGTCCCACAGATTTTTTCTTTTTTCCCCCTAAAAAAGGAGATGGAGTAGTATGGGATTCAAAAAAGCGATTGATGGTTGCTTCCCGAGCAACTTAGGGGAAAGGTGGGGCTTATGATTTGACTGCCATTACCACTATTAAGCGGGCGAACCCGGGCTGAGTCTCCCATGCGGTTGTGCACTACCCCGGTTCTTAAATATACCGAGTATTTTTTTTCTAGAGATTTCAACGAGTGATTCAAATATTTGCTTTTAGAGATTTCAAATCGCACATACGGATAATAGATTTTAGAGTGTAGATTCACCATTTTGCTCCATGTAGTCACTTGTTGAAATTCTGAAAGACTAATAGAATATTTAGGAACGGAGGGGTACACATAGAAGCAAAATGAGTGAATCTACACTCTAAAATATGCCCGTTGAAATTTGTAAAAGACAAATATTTGGGGGAGTATAATTTTGTGCATGGCACATGGACCGATGATGAAGAGGCTTCGCAATGCTATCAAGCTTCCATCATTTGTTTACATAATTGACGATATACAAATAATTTTCCAAAGGAATGAAATTGTACAATGGTGTGAGTTTCAGCTTTTGTTTCAAGGGTTTGCCATCGATGCTCTTTTCAAAAAAAAAAACTAACTTCCTTTAATGCATGTCAATTATTAGCGATCTAGCATAATTACATCACAAACAAGACAGAGTTGTGAGAAGGTGTTAAATTAAAATTGATCCATGCTTTCATTCAAATCCCCCCGCCAAATCAAAAGGCATGTTGGGAAAAAAAGTATTGGGAGATGCAACATTCCGACATTTTGGAGCCCATAAAATAGAGCTGGGTCCTGCCAAAATTTTTAAAGGTGATTTGATAAAAAGGTGCAATAAACAAAAATGAAGCCTCCCTTGCCCCAAAAAAGGGAGAAATTAGGCTCATTGATGAAGGAAGACAAAACCAATTCCCTTGTCAAAAGAAAAGGGGCGTTGCAGATTTTTAAATAACCGACAAAACACCTTTAAAAAAAAGTGAGGCAGTTACCAAAAGGTCGCATACAACGAGGGAAATGGATACCCGGCAAAAAGGGTGAAAGGAACACCACGCCAATAACGTTGTGCCGCCCGCCAAAAAAGCATTTCCTTTCCCCGGGAAGATCCCGGGGTTTGCAAAACGGGGAGGAAGGAAGAAAGGAAAGAGGAGAGCCACGCTTTCAAAGCGGAAGATCCAATGACCACGGAAGAGGGAAGGAGCAAGGCCGGGGGATACCGGAGTCGGGATGTAATAGGTGAGCGGGGCACTCTAAAACATACTGGACCGGCTTGGCGAAAAAAATACCGCAACGGAGTGCCCTTTTCAGCCGCGGGAAACAGACCTTTCCCCTAGGACCCGGACAAAGGAAAAAAGAAGAAAAGAAAGAGGCCACCGACCTCTTTTGGGACGGAGCGGGATTAGGCCAACGGGAAGAAGAACCACCCAGTTGTGTGAGAAAAGAGGACAAACCAGAGGGATTTATATGTGGGGCTATTTTTTTCCATAAAATCATTTTAATTTTGAAAGGTTTGATATAACTTTATTTAAAAATAAGAAGAAGTGAAGTTTCATGCTGGTTCCTAGGAAACAAGAAAAGGTTTGCACGAAATGCCATTTCGAAA
Organism: Aegilops longissima; assembly: GCA_021605205.1. Lineage (NCBI taxonomy): Eukaryota > Viridiplantae > Streptophyta > Magnoliopsida > Poales > Poaceae > Aegilops > Aegilops longissima. The sequence goes on along the minus strand of JAHIAM010007899.1, from coordinate 6,662 downwards.
TGGTCCACGCCCCAAAGGGTGGCTGGGCACGGAGTGAGAGGGACGGTGCATTTTCTTCTTGAGTACCCACCCACGGGGTTGTGGGGAGATAAATAGAGAATATGTGTGGGGAGAGTTTTTTGGGGGGCAATAAAATGAACATATGCAATGTGGGAAATAGGTTGGAAAAAATAATTTGAGGGGGGGATCCACAAAGGTGGAGGTACACGGGGGGTCCATAAATAAGAGAGGGATGTGTGTTGTTGGCCCATGAAAAGAGTGCCATCGAATTTGTGTGTGCCAAAAATAGAGTCTGGCCCTGGAAGGAGATGGGACAGGGGTTTGTCTCTAGGATGGATACCACCGGGGGAACTACCGGGGGGGTGGGGGGAGAGGAATTAATTAGAGGTACAAGGCTTATATTTGGGGGAGGAGGGAAGAGGCCACCCGAAAGGAGAAAAGATTGGAGGAGGATGGACCTGCAAGGAAGAGGGAATGGTTGGGAGGCAATGTTGGAGGGGGTTGTGAGTTGCCAAAAAGGGTGGGGGCTTTAACAAAACGGGGGACGCCTAAATAAAAGAGAGGGATGGGCTTGTTGCCGGGAAGGGGAGACGGGCCGAGGATGCATAAGATGGGGGTGTGGGTGGTAAAGAACTAATAGGAAGATCAAACCCCTTTGTTAGGAAAGGGAAGAATAACTTGTGGGCCCGACGATGGGGGGTAAAAAGTATTATAATGTTGGGAGACGTATCTTTTTTAAAAAATACAAAAAGGATGGAGAGGGTGCTGTGGATTAAGGGCATTATATCAGGGGAGGAGGGGAAAAGAGAAGTGAAAAAGGGTGGGAGGAATATTGAAAGAGAAAGGGAATTTTTTGTCTAGGCAATGTAGAAGGCATATCACATTTGGTAAAGAAGGACTGGGGCCTAACAGTTAACGACCTAAAGGAAAATTTTAATTTTATGGGCTAGAGAAGCCGAAGGGGAAAGGGAGGGTGCATGCACAAGGAAATTACGAGCTCAAAGATAAAGGGTTGTGTTGTAAAATTGAGTCATATATATTCTTATAAAAAGCTAATTGGATATTTGAAGAATTTATCATTGTTTAAACCACCTGTGTGAATATTATTGTTTTTTGGTTAGAAATGTTTACTACATTTAAATATTTTACCTACTCAAAAAACGGATTTTGATATGGTCCCCACCCGCTTAACCCCCCATTTAATTAAAGCGGAAAAATTTTAATTGGCAACAACAGGAATTCTTAGAAATAAGCAATTCAAATTTGTTTGGGGAAACTTTGAACACAAATTTGGAGGAGGTTCATGCTTATCAAAGAATTAAAAATTTAAGGAATAACTGACAACCCCCTTCCTCTAAGGGAAGAGTTTTGACCGCTTTGCTATTGCAAATTAATGACGCTGCACCCGTGAAAATTTATCATTGGCCTTTCCCCAAATTTAATTTGCTTTTTAAGGCTGTCAAACTTGCCTAATTTTGGTCAAAGGCCGAAAACTTAGGCCCATTAGATGGAAGGAGGGAGTACTTGAAAGATTTGTAATAAAAAACTCTCCTTTGTTGGGGGAATGTTTTATTTTTTTTTTTTTGGGAGGGAAGTAATTTTTGGCATCGCAAATTCTCCTTGGTTTCCCAAACAACCCGGGCCGTTATACCCAAAATTCGTTGTGTTCCCCGGCCACCCCCGCTTTGCACCCGAAATTCAACGCCGCCCCCAAACCAACCCAAATCCCCTTTAACCCCGGGGGGAAGGGCCTTAGCAAATGGGTGGGGGGTAACCCCCTACATTTTGGACAAGCGCCCCAAGTTGTTCACCCCTCCCCGCCCGCCTTCAAATCCGGGGCCAAAATCTGCCCACCCAAAACCCCACCTCCTCCGTCCGCCAGCCCGCCCAAAGGGAGTCTTCCCAGAATCGCCCCGCAATAGTCACGTTTCCTCACCTCCCTTTTGAGGATCCCTTTCCATCTTTGGGGCCCCCCGGTTCAACCGCCTGGCCCCCACCTCCAAGGAGCTGGTCCACGAGCCCGCCTATGCGCGCTCCCCCCAAGTTCCCCTTCCTCCCAACCGAAAAATTTCCTCACCGCTTCGGACGGGAGGCCACGGCCACCAAAGAGGTTGTACACTTGTGATCCACCTTTCCTTAACCGCCTCCCGGCACGACGTTGTCCATCCCCACCTATGGGCAGCTCCTTCCCCCAACGAATTCCAGGCAGTCTCCCAACGAGGAGGGGTTTATCCGCCATCTGTTGCCCCTCGCCATGGTGGGTTGGCTCCCACCCCCATGGCCGGGGCCCGAAAGCCACTCCTGACCAATCCTTTTTCCCCAAGGGTTTGGGGGGTGGCTGGAGTTAAGGAAAAACCACCAATGGGGGCTAAAGGTCCACTTTTCATCTTAGGGTTCACGGGGCCCAGAGGGCTGCGGGGTGGCAGTTGCCAGGGGGGGCCGGGTTGCCGGGGTTTAAGTGGGGGCAAAAGATGAACCAGCCTTAAATACTGCAATCCCTTCTACCATTTGCCGGATAAAATTCTTCCTGTAAATTTCAGTTTTAAGCTTAAGTTCGAGTCAGTTTTACCTCTCGTTGGTCGTGGTTTTTGGATGTTAATTTTACATCCATTTTACATATCTATTGAGATGCTATTAGAATCCCATTGAGTTGAATTTTTTCCTTTGTTCGTTCACCTTGAGCCCCGCTAGGATTCCAAATTAAATCCATCAAACAGAGAAATTTGACCCGTTTGATTCCCTCTTTAAGAAAATCCCCTTTAATGCCCAAAAAAATGATGCATCCAAGTACAAAATTGTAACTTTTCATCCTTTTACTATCATTCACGCCCCATTACATTTGGTTCAACCGTTATCCACCTTGTTACCTACCAAATTTTCCATCCTCCTTAATAACTCACCTTTTTTTTAGATGCAGTGTATTTACAAAACCGCAACATTAAAAAAAGGAAGATTTTTGGCTGAAACAATTCATCAACACCCCAGGTGGGTTCAATGGCAACCCTCCCCACCCTCCCCGATTGTAATCCGAGGAAGATATCGCGACATCCACCACAACCCTATTTACCCCAAGGGTTTGTCTACCTGGATTGATGTTGTTAATCAATGTTGCCTTCCCTCTTTTGAATTTAATATGTATCCCTTAGTTTAGAATGTTTAATGACCTGCTTAGTTTCTATATCATATATGGGAATTACCCCATTCTTTTAGAGCCATAAATAGTGAAATGTGCAATCCTCCTTTTAAAGCTCATATATTTGAAGAATTTCCCACCTTTTCTTCAAATTTCCTTTGTCACAATTTTGACATTAAACCTTTCCGTGAACAGATTTGGGTAGATGGAAAATTTAGGAAAACGGCCTTCAGCGCAGTGCTACCTAAGGCCTTCTTTTGGGTCCCATGCTCCTGAGTGGTTAGGGTGACCGTCCTTTCCCCCACCGAGGTTATGCCAACTTCATGGTTATAGTTATCGCAATGCCCTCTTTTTCCACCTATCTATTGCATCTTCTTCATACAATGTCTACATTCAACTATGTTTCTGTTTATCAGCCATTTGAATTGGGCGGGTGATGCCAGTTCAGCGGACTAAAAACAGGTCTTCAAATAAAACAGTGCTACCTCTTGGTGGAGATAGCACCCGGTTGTACATGCACAAGAACCAGCCCTACCACACATAACCCAAACTCTCGCAGATTGTACCCTACATGCGATGAGAGAGAACCAGCTTCACCCAATCTAACCTCAACCCCAGCCGATAGTAACCCAGTTCCTGTTGACAAGCACCATCTCCACCACAGAGCTCCCAAACAAGAGCAGTTAGTAAGGCAGCTCCAGGCCCAAAGGGCAAACTATCACGCGAACCCCAACTCCACCAGTTAGTACGCCTATTCCTGTGGAGGAAGCACAACCAGCTAGTCGTAGTTTAGCATCTATCGATTTGATGTTGTTAAATCATATGTGCGATCTTCCCATCTTGGAAATATTATATCAAGATGAAGGAAAATGCCGCTCAGGTGTTTGTCCAGAGTTATGTGTAAGTAATGTTATTCATGGCAATTACTTTGCTTCGTCCCATACATCCTACCTCCATGATGGTTATAATACAACAAATTTTCCCATTTTTCTATAGAGAAGGACCGATTTGGAAACTCGAGGATGAGGTAACCTGCTAATACCTCTGCTATCTTCAAGAATGCTTGGTGGCGATCGAATTACCTGAAGAAACGTATTCACCGCAAAGAAACTCATCAAATTCCTTACGCTTCTCGAGACACATTTATGGACGATGATGGAACGCCTTGTTCGATCTGGTCCGAACCAAGAATGTGGTAAGGTCTATGAGCTCATTTTCTATTTTTAAGTATTATATTCTTGCGTCTTCGTACTCGCTCATGTAGAACAAGTGCCTAAACCTGAAGAACAACTGTTCTAATTTAAGATTCCATTGCTATCATAGTTCAAAAAGCGCTAGGCGTTAATTGTGGTTTTGCCACCGCTTGCGCTTTATCGACCAAAGCGCAGCTTATGCGCAGTTATGCATGATTATGAGTTATGCGCAATGCGTTTGCCAACGCCTAGAGCCTAGGCGCGCTTAAGCGCCGCTAGGCGCCTTTTTAACTATGATTGCTTTGCTCTTGTATCACTGATTTACTCATACAAACTTATTTTTAAATTGAAGGATCCAATCGAAACTCCAATGGCACAGCAGGTATGTTCACGCATGTTTCTTTAACAGGTTTGCTCTTATCAATAGCTCTATTGATTTCAATTTCAATTGTGTATAAGTTGACTTTCATATCATGCACATTACTAGCATCACAACAGAGCCAATAGTGTTGTTGTACATGTAGACCCGTGGTACCCATCTGAAATCTTGTTGTGCCGTAGTTTCCCACGCTTTGTATTCTTTCACGCTGCTTTGTCTTGAACTGATATGATTTGAACGTGTCTCTATTTTGATTTGGCAAGACAATGCAAGGACCATAGGACATAGATATATGTTTGTTTGATGCTTTTTATGTACTAGTACTTGGCAATAGAAGACTTGGTAGTTTAATCCTGTCCACCTTACTAATGAACTGGTTCACGAAATGAGTTTCATATACTAGTACATGCTAAACTTGTTATGTGTCCGCTTGTTTCTTCTTTAGAATGCGAGAATATTGGGGAAGAGTGCCTTATTAAGCAATGGTAAAGGAAGTAATGCAGATAAGGTTCAGGATAGTGACACATCCTTGTTGGTCTCCAACAAAGCTGATAAAACAGCTAAGGAAGACTATCTTGAAGACAATGAGACAACCCCAAAGTCTGTCTTGGTTTAGTGTTGAGTTATCGCCACTACCGCTTGCACAAGCTATTCAAACTCACGTCTGAATCAGTTTGGTTTCTTGAGTCTCAACTACAAGCTGAAAGACATCGATCACTATGTCGACAAGAAGCGAAGGACTTGGAAGTCCTGAGCATTCAGATGCATACTTTCGGTGCAATAGCAAGCGTTGGAGGATTTTAGCGCCAAACAGGACAAAGCTAATCAGCTTGCTGCTTATTGCCAGATGGTGGATACCTAGGATAACGTTTTTGAGCTCTTCCAAGTTGTTTCGTTATGCTTTTTTTTCTGCCGCTTATTTGAATGTGGCCAATTTTGACGGCCAATGTATGTAATGTCTGCTTTGTTCCCTATATTTGCACGGTGGCGAACTTTGATGCCCAAGGGATGTAATATGTGTAATAGCGGTAATAGGCTAGCGTTAATTGCTTGCTTATTTATTTCCTTATTGTCTTGTTTAGTTGTTTGCTTGTAGTCACTGCAGTTCTTTTTCGTTTTTCTAGTGGCCACAATAGCCTATTTTTGTAACTAGGCCAAAATAATCATGGCAACACACGAACTGTTGTAACCATGGGCCTCCCGCAGTCAGTATGATCCATGGGCCTCGTCCGCCGTAGGGATCCATCGCCTTCTATACGGCCTTAGGGTCCATGGGCCTTCACGGGCTAGGGTCCATGGGCCTTCTACGGGCGTATGATCCATGGGCCTTACGGGCAGACTATCCATGGGCCTCATACGGCGTAGGATCCATGGGCCTTCAGGCGATCATCATTTCGCCAATCATGGGCGACTATTCATGGACCATAACGGGCCGTTAATAGGCGTTTGATAACTCTATGAAAACAGCCCAACGGTTTTTTGACATGAAAACGGCCCAACGTATTAACGGTCCGCAAACGGGCCGATTAACGACGGTGAATTTGGCCCAAGCGTAAAATGACAAGAACGGGCGTATGTAAATCGAATGCAATGAGCCCAGAATCAATGGGCCCGAAAGGCCGAAGATAACTTGGTGAAGCAATGGAATAACGGGCCGATGGGTATAAAGTGATACACATTCATTACGGGCCGTTCACCACGGCCGTTAATGGGCCAAGAGTTACAAAGGTCCTCATATGGGCCTAAAGAAGTCATGGGCCGGAAGTTAAAATGGCTGAATCATATTGGCGGAATGCGCCTGGGCCTAATTCGGATAAGGGCGCGGCCTGGGTTGCGGGCTGTAAATGGGCTATATGCGAACAGGCCTTAACGGCTTTTGGGCGCCGCCACTTTGACCAAGTCAACGGGCACCTTTTCACAGAATGGGTCTGTTGGGGTGCCCGTGCCGATATAGGCG
>JAHIAM010007897.1:0-16720 GCA_021605205.1 Aegilops longissima | reverse complement strand
CATCTCTTTCGCATGAATTGGGAGAAATGCCTTCCATTCGGAAGTTCGCTTATAACAATAGTTATCAAGCCAGCTTGGGCAAAGCCCTTCGTTCTTTATGGACGGAAATGTCGAACGCTTTAACGTCAAACCGGGAGAGACAACTTTGGCTTACATGATTCAGAAGTCAAGAAGTTTCGATTCGTGAGAAATTGAAACAGCCCAATCTCGCAAAAGAGCCAATATGACCGCAAATAAGCCTATGACTTATGAAATTGGGAAAGGCTTACCCGGTTACCCTCTAAAGGGAACCCATCGCTTGATCAAAGGCAAGGGCTCCTCGTTACATTGGACCCTTTCGATTCTTGCCAAACGAGGGAAGTTGCCTACCAATTGAACTACCTCCGATCTTTCCAAGGTCCATGATGTCTTCCACGTTCCCAACTCAGCGTTGCTTCGATCCTATCCGTGGAGTGGACCAAAAACGCTTGATCTCCAAGATAACCTCACCTATCGAGAATATCCGCTCAGATTTTTCCCCGAAAGGCACACCGAACGGAATATCAAGTTTCTAAAGGTTCAATGGTCAAACCATTCCGAGAAGAGGCAATTGGGAAAGGGAGGATCTTTCACTTGAGTATCCCACCCCGAATAGATCCTAAATCCGGACAGATTCTTTTGAGTGGGGGTGAGTTGTCACATCCCGTATAGACCATGCATTAGGGTGTGCATCATGTTTAAATTTCCATTTGAATTTGAAATGGGAAGGGAAACCCTAACACCCCCTTAAAACAACTAGGGTTTACTAAAATTTATTTCAATGAATCAAATGCCCTTCAAAATGCTCATCCTCTTGTTTGGGTTCGTAATCCATGTCAAAGGAGGTGCACCATTTTCTAGGTCACCTAAGGGTTCTAGAATTAATCCACAAGTTTTGAAATAAGCATTTCAAATTATGAAAATATTTTAAATGTTCAAAATTGTCAAACAAAATGTTTCATGTTGGGAATATTCCAACAAGTGGAGCATTTTGGTAATTTTTAAAATAGTTTTGTATTTTTAAAACCCCAAAAAGTTACGTAAATTAGAAAAAGACTAAAAAGGAAAGCTTTTTCCCAGACGCCCACTCCGCTGCCAAAAAGAAAGCCAAAACCGGGTTTCGGCCAGTAGACTGGTGGGGCCAGGAGGCCACCAGCACCGCCGCCACCCCTCCGCCATTTCGACGACTCGCCGCCTGACCTCGACACCCCATTCTCCCCCGCCTCCTCTCTTCGCTTCCCCCAACCGCCGACGCTTCCCGACGCCACGCCGACCCTGGTTTCCCGCCATCCATGCTCCTCCCATCAGGTCCAGCAGCCCCCGACTCCCAATTTTAGCTAGCCTAGTTCCGCCGCCTAAGCCTCGGTTACTACACGACTCGACCGAGCTTGAAGCCGGAGATCCCCATCGCCGCCGCCAAGACGATCCCCCCCGACGAGGTTTTACGGTTCACCTGAGCCCGGCACCCCCGCCCTCTCCGCTTCTTCCTCCTGCCCACAACGAGCGACGTTGATCACCCGAACGACGCCGGGGAGCTCGCCACGAGGCCCCGCCACCCAACGCCACGCCCCCCCCATCGATTCACCGAAGGCGTGGGCCTAACTATGCACTTCCCGCCGCCGAGCCCCCTAGCAACAATTCAATCACCCAGCCCGCCGCCGCCCGATTGCCGCGCCAACTCCGCCATCCCACCCAAGCTAACCCCACCACTAACCGCGGCTCACCTCCCACGAATGCTCGCCCATTTGGGGCCGGAAGTGCAAAGCACTTGTTCCACCGTTTCGCCAAGGCTAGACGCCTGAGTTGACCCGTCCCGGCCCCTGATCTTTCCCGAATAATGAAAGGGGGCCTCCAGTAAACTAATTAGGATTAGTTCATTAATTAAATTAGTTAAAACCAACTCCCGACATGCGGGTCCCACGGCATTTGACCGACACCCTCTGACCCTCGACCACCAACCTCATGCCGATGTTAAATTCAAATTGATTTATTTTTATATAATAAATTTTAATATAATTCAAATTTCAAATGCTTATAACTTTTTATCTATAACTCCAAATGCAAAGATTTATATTGAAAAATTATCGAAAAATACACTCTATCCATTGGTACAGGTTTCATGCATGTTAAAACAAGTTAACTATGCTGAATAACCAGATTAAGATATTGCACCATTAGGTTTAACTCAATGAGCTATCATTTGAACCTTTGATTCAAATGAGCTCATCCCCTGCTTTTTCCAACTTGCATTAGGCCAACACACATCCATATTGCCGTCATAGCATGCATCATATTGTTGCATATTGTCTTGTGTGTTTATTTCTGTGTTTTCATGATAGGTTCTGCCTCAAGATAACCTCGAACCCATCAAGGGCGCTTCACCCCGGCCCATCGTGCAAGCAATTCATTGATCATTCCATAAAACCCATGTTCTCGCTTCGCTCTGATCGTTAAGACAACGCGATTCAACTGCTTGTGTCTAGTTGAACCCACTTTTGCATGACCTGCCATTGCCACAAGAATTAGATGAAACCCACTAGTATGTGTAGGAGTTGATTGAGCCATGTTTGTGATTCCTACCATGCTATGCTTGCTATGCTTAGAGTTGGCCAGTCCGCCTCATCGGGATGATGAACGGAGGAAAGGTTGTGTTGGTTCGAGAGTGAAAGTGTTGAACACGATTTGGTAAAGGTATCGATGAGAGGCCATGTAGGAGTACATGGTGGGTTGTTTCATTGGCCAACTTAAGAACGAGATCTGTGTTTGTGATCCATGAAAAGTTACTACCCACATTGGGATCCTTAATTGACCCTCCTTTTAACCACCCCTCTCATAGTCCGGGAGGCAAGTAGTTTTCGTGTTTGTAGATGTCAAAGCACGCCCGACCTTAGGGGTGGGTTAGTAGGCACTGGGGTTGGCAAAAGAAAGTGCTTGGTATTGGGAACCCGCACACATCGTCGGGCGGGGAAACCCGCCGACTCCTGGATGGAACCCAATAGGCGATAAACCCGACTAGGGACTTGAGTGTTTGGGTAGAGGCCGACACCCACGCTGGGCTTCCGCTAAGGTTGTGAGCATGTCGTGTAGACCATTTAAGTGGTGAGAGCGGGAAGGTTACCCCAGGTTAAATATGATCTATTCAATAGCCGGTCCACGGAGAAGGACTTCGGGTTACCTATATCACCATAGACAAGTAAATGGATACTACTAAAAGCCTCAAGATAGTGTGAGTATCGGGATGGTCTTCTCGGGATGACGAGAGGATCCACGGTGGAGTATTGTGATGGTGAATAGTGGACTGGTACACAAAATGCTTTACAAAGTGTGTCACGAGGATAGTTTAGCCAAGAGTCAAAGGGCTTGCCAAATAACTCCACCTCCTTCTTGAGAATGTTCATGTATGATAGGATTCTGGAAGACTTGTGAGTACTTTTGTACTCATGTTTGCTTAATCAATATTTTTTCAGAGGACTATACTACCCTCCGACGGATTCTATGTAGATGTTGACTTCGAGGTGTACCACCGTGGCGATCTAAGACTTGTGAAGGGCCATTGTAGATAGAAAGGCTCCAACAAGCTTTTTTTTTTCTAGAGTCCGACACTACTTTGCTTCCGATGTGCTTGTATGATTGTATGATTGAGTGTTGGGTCATGTGACCCCTACCGTATGACTATAGATGTATGGCTCTGAGCCTTTAAATAAAGTACTTGAGTTGTAGAGTTTTGTTGTGATGCCTTGTTGTATTTACTCATATCGGGCATATTGGGTATGATTGAAATGTTGGTATGAGGGGATCCCAAACTAGTTGTTTATCCTTGGCAGCTCTATGGGGAAATGTAGTCTGTGTTCGAGCGATAGTAGTCCGCCAAACCCGTTCACCGGAGTCCCTGCTAGCCCAAAGACTGCTGGACACTTGACGGCCGGCATGTGATTCATTTCATTCCTATGTCTGTTCTTCGGGAAATGTCACGCTGATACTTGAGTCCTCGCTTAGCTCACAAAAGGGATACCGGAGTCCTTAGCCCAAAGGTTCCCGAAGTTCATACGCTGATGACCGAATGCTCAAGTGTTTCATGTATGCCTGCCCCCATAGGTTAGTGCCGCTGGGTTCACGATAGCCATGTCGGCCCGGTTCTTTGTCATGTGGATGCTAGCGAACTATCATAAGTGAGCCAAAAGGCAAACGGTCCGCCATGGTAAGGCACATGGGAATACCGAGTGAGGTCAAAGTGATATGAGGTGTTACCACAGGTCGATGTGACTTGAATCGGGTCCCGAATGGCATCGGAAAGGGCTGCCGAGGTTCGCCAAGCCAAACCGGGTCGGGAGTTAGAAATGCTTTAGTTATATGTAGGGGAATTGATTGGAGGAACGAAGGCTCTTTTTACTTTTACCTTATGCCCTCCGATCGAGTCATCCTCTTCTCATTCGACGGGTATAGGACTAGGCTCTTCTCTCTATCGTGTTCACGGTTACTAATCCGTAGTAACTTATAGGATTGTTGGTTACATCCTCGCCTGCTACTAAATTTTAGTATGCTATCATTTGAACCGTAACCTTGATATGATGTTGTTGAGTGGATTTGCAATCTGATTTGGTAATGTCTCAAATCTGATTTTGAGCATTTAGATGTTTGTCCCCGATTTTCCCTAGAAATTTAATGCCTTTGCATTGTTTGCCGATGGCCAGCCCGTAACCAAGTGGTTCCCCGACCGTTGCATTGATGTGTGCGGTCACACGCCATGTTGGTTAGGGTGATGATTGATGGTTATCGATGGTATCCCAATATACCGCCGAGGAGCGTTTAGAGATTTCAATCAAAGCCAATATCTATGCACGGTCCGGATTTATCCATCTTACCCGAGCTACCGAGCCACTTCATCGTTTTATGGGCTCGAATCACTATTGGAATGTCTGCAAAGATGCACCTATTCCATGATGACTATTATTCGAGCCAGATCCTTTGGTCGAGCAACACCGATTTCCGCATATGCCAAAGATTTCCCGGGCGCATGGCTACCTTCGGGTTTGTACAAAGATGCATCCCATGAGGACTCACCTCCCACTCCATCGAGTTGGGAGGACAAGGACCGTGAGAACCGGCCTTGGATGGAGCTATTTAATGCCCGCTCACCACTGGCTACTCCGACTAGGTTTGCACCCGCGGCAAGCCGGATATATGGACACAGAGACTTGTACCTCGGGAGAGTCCGCCAGATTTATGGAGGGCGTGAGGTTGGAGGCATCACCTCCTCGGGGCCCTCCTCCACCGCTTGTTGGTCCACGGCCACATCCGAGTCCTTATGGTCCAGGCCCCGGATTGTCTGCTTCGGACGATCATGTTCCACTTGTGTCCGGGGGTGACCTATGAGGACTACTATGGAGCCCGAGATAGTAGTAGTATTCCTAGTATGGTATTAGTTGTGTTTCCACCCCTGCTGACTGTGGAATACACCAGTGTGTATCGCTCCTAAGTGTAGAAAATAATGTATAGGAGTTGGAATGCTTCCATGAGATGTAACGCCTTCCTTATAGTTGTACCCCAGCTTGTACTAAACTATGAATGGTGTGTATGACCATGGTTATATATATATAGTTTTATATTACCATGTCATACGGATGAACATCTTTGCATTCCATGCTGTCCATTACCCCGACTTCCTTGTTAAATTCTGCCAACGTGATCACTTGCTTAAGTGGGAGAGACGGCCACTATATCCGAGAGTGTCCCTGCAACAACCCCAATCGCCGGAAGTTCTGGTCATGCAAGCCGCCAGAAAGATGCCCTATGCTGCCGCCGCCACCACCGTGGCCATGTCAACTATGTCTCGCCAAGAAACCTATGAGGATCCCAACGCCGCCCCGACGCTTGTTAATGGTCATCCGCAACGCTTCTATTTGATAACGGAGCATCTCATTCATTTATTTCGAGAGCTATGCTCGATTGCACAACACCACATTCTCGGACATGCCTACCTCCATGGAAATTAAACTCCGGTTCTAGATGGCAAACCTCTAGAATAAGCCATGGAATGAAATTTTGTACGATTAGTCTTTCTTGCATCTCTAATAGCTCTCAAGTCCTCTGACATAAACATCATCTTGGGTATGGACTGATGTCCCATTATGCTAAGATTGATTGCTCTACTAGAACTGCTCAACTTACCATTCTTCGGCAAAACAAAGGATGTTTTAACCCGAGTGTCTAAGCGCCACTTTACTCATTAAATGCCAACCCCTTCCGCACTCAAGATATTCCTAGTCCGTGATTTTCCGGATGTCTTCCGAGGAACTGCTGTGTTCCACCCGCAGTGATGTCGAGTTCGTGATAGATCTTATTCCTAACCGCCCCAATCTCTAGAAGACCTTATAAGATGGCACCCCTAGAACTAGCTGAACTTAAGAAACAACTCGATGAGTCCTTGCAAAAGGGTTTCATCCGCCCTAGTTCATCTCCATGGGCTTGCCTCCCCTCTTCCAAGAAGAAGGATGGTACGGATCGGATGGTTGTAGATTACCGACCTCAATTTGGTCACTATCAAGAACAAGTATCCGCCCTCGTGATCAACGACCGTATGATCAGCTCGCGGATCCTCGCCTTTTTCCAAGATGGATTTGAGGTTGGGCTACCATCAAATCAAAATCAAGAACGGGACATTCCTAAAACGGCCTTTGTCACCGTTATGGCATATACAGTACACCGTCATGTCCTTCGGATTAACCAATGCTCCACCACTTTCTCTCAGTTAATGAACTCAATCTTCATGGAGTATTTGGATAAATTCGTCGGTATACCTCGATGATATACTCATCTACTCCAAGAATGAGGAAGAACATGCCAACATCTAAGGCTAGTATTGATGAAACTTCGAGAGCACCGCCTTTATGCCAAATTCTCTAAATGTGAATTCGTTACCAAGTGACCTATCTAGGACATGTAATCTCCGTAAGGGTCATTGCGTCAATCCCGAAGGAAGTTCAAGCCGCCCTGATTGACTCCACCAATCGCCAGCAAGTTCGTAGTTTCTCGGTTTAGCGAGCTATTGCCGCCTTGCCGAGAATTTCTAAAGTTGTTAAACCTCTAACCAACTCCTCAAGAAAGATAAGAAGTTCAATGGACGCCATAAAGGCGAGATCAGCTTTCAGAACTAAAAGACGTCGACATCTCGCCCCTGCATTTGTTCCACCAGATTTCTAAGGACTTTATTATCTATTGACGCCCGACAAGGACTAGGTTGCATACTCATGCAAGATCGCATGTGATTGCCTCACGCTTCGATGCCATGGCCCACATGAGGATAACTATCCCACACACGATCTAGAGCTTGCAGAGTGGTTCATGCACTCAAAACCTGGCGACATTACCTCCGGTAATCGCTATGTAAATCTACACCGATCACCAAAGTCTGAAATATATCTTCACCCAACCGGATTTGAATCTCGTGCAAAGACGTTGTCGAAGGATTACAGATTTCACTTAGGAATATCCTACACCCTGTGCAAAGCTAATGTCATGGCCGACGACTAAGTCGCAAATCTTATTGTAACAATTTGATGTTACAACAAAGTCAACCAATTCTCCACGAGGAATTTCGTATTAATCTTCACATTGTTCCTCGAGGATTCCTTTCCACCCGGTTGTAAACCTGATCTACGGATCAATCATAGCTGCTCAGAAGATGATAGAGGGATATTCTTGATCAAGGAGAACATCGCTAGCGAGCTGCTAGATGCTTCTCCATAGATGAACGAGGTGTTGTCTTCTTCAAACCGCTTGGTGGTTCCTAAGAAACAACAAATACGCAATTGATCCTTAAGGAAGCTCATGACTCTCCTCTCACCATTCATCCCGGTAGTACTAAATGTATCAAGATTCACGCCAGAGGTTTGGTGGACTAGGATGAAGAGAGAAACGTCAATACATTGCTAATTGCGACGCCTGTCGAAGTTAAAGCAGAGCATCAACGGCCTCCGGTACCCTTCAACCTTTGGAAATTCCTGAATGGAAATGGGATAAAATCGTATGGATTTCATCACCGGTTTCCCGACCAAGAGAGGGAATAACGCTATTTCGTTGTCGTTGATCGCCTTTCCAAAGTAGCCCACTTCCTACCCGTCCATGAGCATAACCGCTAGTCACCTAGCTGAATCTGACATCTCTGATAGTGTCTCTTCATGGTGTTCCATTGGAGATTAACTCGACCGTGGAAGTCTCTTCACCTCTCGATTTTGGGAAAGTTTCCAAACCTATGGGAACTCGCCTCCTTAGCACCGCTTCCATCCCCAATCAAGTGGTCAAGTAGAACGAGTCAATCAAATCCTAGAGGATATGCTTCGAGTCACATCTCTTTCGCATGAATTGGGAAAAATGCTTCCATTCACCGAGTTCGCTTATAACAATAGTTATCAAGCTTGGGCAAAGCCCTTTCAAGTTCTTATGGACGGAAATGTCGAATCTTAACTGGTCAAACCGGGAGAGACAACTTTGGCCTGATATGATTCAGAAGCGTAAGAGCAGTTCGCCATCCGTGAGAAATTGAAAACAGCCCAATCTCGCCAAAAGAGCCAATATGACCGCAAGCATAAGCCATGACTTATGAAATTGGCGAAGGCTTACCCGTTACCTCTAAAGGAACCCATCGTTCGTAAAAGGCAAGTTGGCTCTCACAGGACCTTTGATTCTTGCCAAACGAAAGTTGTCAAATTGAACTACTCCGATCTTCCAAGGTCCATGATGTCTTCCACGCTTCCCAACTCAAAGGCTTTTCGATCCTATCCGTGGAGTGGACCAAAACGCTTGATCTCCAAGATAACCTCACCTATCGAGAATATCCCGCTCAGTTTCGACTGCCGAAGACACCGAACAATATCAAGTTTCTAAAGGTTCAATGGTCAAACCATTCCAGCAAGAAAAAAGGGAGGATCGCCTTCACTTGAGTATCCCACCTTTTACAGATCCAAACTGGACAGATTCTTTGAGGGGGTGAGTTGTTCCCGATAGACCATGCATTAGGGGTGCACATGTTTAAATTTCATTTGAATTTGAAATGGGGAAGGGAAACCCTGCACCCCCTTTAAAAGAACTAGGGTTTACTAAAATTTATTTCAATGAACAAATGCCCTTCAAAATGCTCATCCTTTGTTTGGGTTCGAATCCATGTCAAAGGAGGTGCCCATTTTCTAGGTCACCTAAGGGTTCTAGAATTTTCACAAGTTTTTGAAATAAGCATTTCAAATTATGAAAAATTTAAATTTCAAAATTGTCAAACCAAATGTTTCATGTTGGGAATATTCCAACAAGTGACCAGGAGCATTTTGGTAATTTTAAAATAGTTTTGGTAATTTTTAAAAACCCCAACAAAGTTACGTAAAATAGAAAAGCTTAAAAAAGGAAAGCTTATTGCCGCTCACGATTTCCCCACCGCTGCCCACCAAGAGCCGCCAAAAGTCTTGGTTCCGCCAGGTAGCTCGGTGTTTCCGGCGAGGCCAGGGCGCCATTTGCCGGGCCCGCTTCACCCGCCGTCATTTACCTTCCGCCCGTCAGCCTTCACCCCTCGACACCCCATTCTCCCCCTCCCCTCCCTCTCCCCAACTGGCCGACGACGCCACGCCCACCGCCGACGGTTCCGCCATCCATGCTCCTCCCCATCAGGTCCATACCCCGACCCCAAATTTTAGCTAGCCTAGTTCGGTCCCTTTAAGGCCCGGGTTACTACACGCATCGACCGAAGCTTGAAGCCCCGGAGATCCCTTATCGCCGCCGCCAAACGATCGCTTCGACTTCCCAAGGTTTCACGGGTTCACCGGAGCCTGCTACCCCCCCTTCCGCTTCTTTACTCGCACCACAACGAAGCGACGTTGATCACCGAAAACCATTGCCTGGAGTTTCCCGACAGGCTCGCCACCCAACGCCACGCCACCCCTCCATCCACTCACCGAAGTTGCGCGGGCCAACATGCACTTCCCCTCCGCCGAGCCCCTAGCAACCAATTCAACATCACCCGAGCCCCGGCCTCGCCTTTTCCCGGGCCAACTCCCGCCATCCCGGACTCAAGCTAACCCTTTTCCACCAATCTCTCACCTCCCCTTGGATGCTCCCCTGGCCCATTTGGTGGCCAAGTAAAAGCACTTGCTCGGCCTCGCCTCCCGGCGGCCGAGCCCATGAGTTGATCCGCCCCAGGCCCCGCGATCCTCGGCCAATGATGTGGGGCCCCAGTTAAACTAATTAGGATTAGTTCAAATTAAATTAGTTAAACCAACCCCACAAGGGGTCCCACCGGTCAGCTTGACCTGGACCCCCTGACTTTGACCCACGCGACCTCATGCCGACGATTAATTCAAATTGGATTTATTTTTATATAATAAACCGAATATAATTCAAATTTCAAATGCTTATAACTTTTTATCTAAACTCCAAATGCAAAGATTTATATATGAAAATTTAAAAATACACTCTATCCATTGGTACAGGTTTCATGCATGTTAAAACAAGTTAACTATGCTGAATAACCAGATTAAGATATTGCACCATTAGGCTAACTCAATGAGCTATCATTTGAACCTTGATTCAAATGAGTTCATCCCCGTTTTTCCAACTTGCATTAGGCCAACACACATCCATATTGTTGTCAAGCATGCATCATATTGTTGCATATTGTTTGTGTTTTATTTCAGTGTTTTTGATAGGTTCTCCCAAGATAACCTCGATTACCCATCCCGGGCGTTTTCACCCCGCCCATCGTGCAAGCAATTATTGATCATTCCGAAAAACCCATGTTCTCGCTTCGCCTCGCATCGCATTAAGACAACGCGATTCAACTGCTGGTGTCATGGGGAAGTTGAACCCACCCTTTCAATGACCCATTGCCAAAAGAATTAGATGAAACCCACTAGTATGTTAGGAGTTGATTGAGCCATGTTTGTGATTCCTACCATGCTATGCTTGCTTAGAGTTGTGTTCTGCCTCATCGGGATGATGAATCGAGGAAAGGTTGTTTGGTTCGAGAGCAGTACACGAGGTAAAGGTTCATGAGAGGCCATGTAGGAGTACATGGTGGGTTTTTCATTGAAGCCAACTTAAGAAGAGATCTCCCAGGTCCAGGAAATCCACCACCACATTGGGATCCCAATTTGACCTTCCGGCCTTAACCACCCCTGCTCATAGCCCCGGAGTTGGAGTTTCGGTTTGTAGCATGTCGGGCCGACGCAACCCGACCTTGGGGGGTGGGTTGTGTTGGCGGTAGGCACGGGGTTTCCGGGCCGGTAATCCCCGGGAACCTTCGGCACATCGCTCGGGGCTGTATGGGAAACCTACGGATCCTCCGGATGGAACCCGAATAGGCGATAAACCCGATAGGGACTGAGTGTTTGGGCCGAGGCCGGCCACCCACGCTGGGCTTCCCTTAAGGTTGCCGAAACATGTCGGTAAAACATTTACAAGAGAGCGGGTGAAGAAGTATACCCCATGGTTAAATATGACTATTCCTAGCCGCCCACGGAGAAGGACTTCGGGTTACCATCGCCCATGAAAAATGGATACTACAAAAGCCCTAAGATAAGTGTATATCGGGATGGCCCTTTGGGGGAGGATTTGAGATTTATTGAATATAGACAAAAAGTTTTCAAATGCAAGATAGTTTGCCAAGAGGTTTGGTTGTAAATAACTCCACCTTCATATTAAAGGCAAGTTTGGCTTTCCAGTTTCTAATAAATTTTTGAGTTACTTCCAGATTCTTTGATTTCCAAGTCACCATCGACTGCTAAACCTTTAATAAAATCCCAAAACTTTTCCGGCTCAGCACTTTTTTCCATTGGTTTAAATTTGGGTCTTGACCCCATACTTTTTCTCCGATTTTAAAAAGATAGTGCGCCCCGCCAATCCACATGGGAACAAAAAGGGAACCCCGGGCCAATGGTAGTCTGGCCCAAAGGGCCTAACCTAAAGGGGAGGCATTTAAAACAAAATGGGGGAAAATACTTCGAGCATGTCGGTCATCAACGATGAACTGGGGTTAGAATCAAAACGATTCCGGCCCAGAAAGGGGCAGACTAATATCACCAAGGAATTTCAAGGGAGAATAGAACGAAATGAAAACATGCCGCCAAATATGTCCAAGCAGAGGTTTAGGACTGTGAACCGGTAGGGACACTATCGCCAAACGAGACTACATTTCCCATATGAGAGGCTGCCAAGGATAAACAACTAGTTTGTCGGATCCCACTCATACCAAGCATTTCAATCATACACGCAATATGCCCGATATGAGTAAATACAAAAGGCATCACAACAAAACTCTACAACTCAAGTACTTTATTTAAGAGGCCCGAGGAGCCATCATAACATAGTCATACGTGGGTACATGACCCAACACTCAAGTCATACAATCATACAAGCACATGGAAGCAAGTAGTCCGAGCACTCTAGAAAGAAAGAAAGCTTGTTGGAGCCTTTCTATCTACAATGGCCCTTCACAGCTTAGATCGCCACCGGTGGCTAGCCACTGTCAAGTCAACATCTACATAGAATCCCGAGGGGTAGTAAGTCCTCTAAAAATATTGATTACAAACATGAGTACAAAAGTACTCAAAGTCTTACCACGTAATCCTATCATACATGCACATTCTCAAGAAGGAGGGAGTTTTGCGAAGCCGCTTTGACTCTTGGCTGCTTCCCACGTACACACTTTGTAAAGCATTTTGTCGCATAATGAGTCCACTATTCACCATCACAATCCACCGTGGATCCCTCTCGCATCCCCGAGGGGCCATCCACTATACTCACACTTATCTTGAGGCTTTAGTAGTATCCATTTACTTGTCTATGAACCTGATATAGGTAACCTGAAGTCCTTCTCCGGGACACGGCTATTCAATAGATCATATTTAACCCCAGGGTATACTTCTTCACACACGCTCACCACTTATCGCCGCTTACAGACATGTACCCAACCTTCGCGGAAGTCTAACGGGTGTCGCCACACTTACCTAAACACTCAAGTCCCTAGTCCAGTTTATCGCCTATTCGGGTTCCATCCGCAGGAGTCCGCCGAGGTTTCCCATACAGCCCCAACGATGTGTGAGGTTCCAGATACCAACGGCACTCTGCACATCGGCCACGGTTCACCGCAACACAACCCACCCTAAGGTCACGCTATGCGGCCCCAAAAGCTACAAACACCGTAAACTACTTGCAACTCCTGACTATGAACAGGGTGGTTAAGTTTAGAGGGTCAATTAAGGATCCCAATTGTGGTAGTAACTGTTCATGGATCACAAACACGATCTCAGGGCCTAAGTTCCTTCATGAAACAACCCACCATGTACCTCCTACATGGCCTCTCATCGATACCTTTACCAAATCGTGTTCAACACTTTCACTCGCCAACACAACCTTTCACTCCAGCTCATCATCCCATGAGCCTCGACCAACTCTAAGATAGCAAGCATAGCATGGTAGGAATCACAAACATGGCTCAATCAACCCTACACATACTAGTGGGTTTCATCTAGTTATGGGCAATGACAGTCATGCAAAGGAAGTGGGTTCAACCACCCAGCACACAACATTGAATCGCTGTCTTAATGCAAAAACGAGAGCGGGAACATGGGTTTGTATCGAATGATCAATGAATTGCTTGCCTCGATGGAACTGGGTAGAGAACCGCCTTCGATGGGTAATCGAGGTTATCTTCGGGCGTAACCTATCATGAAAACACCAAATAAACACACAAGACAATATGCAACAATATGATGCATGCTATGACATGGCAATATGGATGTTGGCCTCAATGCAAGTTGAAAAATGGGATGAGCTCATTTGAATCAAAGGTTCAAATGATAGCTCATTGAGTTAGGCCTAATGGTAATATCTTAATCTGGTTATTCAGCATAGTTAACTTGTTTTAACATGCATGAAACCTGTACCAATGGATAGAGTGTATTTTTCTGATAATTTTTCAATATAAATCTTTGCATTTGGAGTTATAGATAAAAAGTTATAAGCATTTGAATTTGAATTATATTCGAATTTACTATATAAAAATAAATCCAGAATTTGAATTAATGCGCAAGATGAGGTCATGGACGTCAGGGGTCAACGGGTCGCCGTGTCAAACTGACCAAGGGACCCGTATGTCGTGGTTGGTTTTAACTAATTTAATTAATTAGAACTAATCCAATTAGTTTAACCGAGGGCCCCACGCCATTGACTCAGAAACAACAGGCCCACGGACGGTCAACTCATCGGCTCAGCGCCGGGCGAGGCCAAAGGGGCATGAGCAAGTGCTTTTGCACTTTCCCGCCACCAAATGGAGCGGGGAGCATCCACGTGAGTCGAGGTGAGCCGCTGCAGCGGTGGGGTTAGCTTGGGTCGATGGCCGGAAAGGGGCGCATTAGTCGGGGGCATGGCCGGGCTCCGGTGATGTCAATTAGTTGTTAGGGGTTCGCGAGGCGCGGAAGTGATAGTTAGCCCAACCAAATCGGTGAGGCGATGGACAGGGGCGGGTGGGTGGCCGGAGCCTGTCCGGGCGACGGTGCCCAAGGCTGTCGGGTGATCAACGGCGCTGGTGGGAAGGAGGAAGAGAGCGGAGAGGACGGGGAGTAGCTGCTCACAGTGAACCCGAGAGAGCCTCTGGGGTTGGGGGCGGTCTGATGCGGCGACGGCGAGGGGATCTCGCGCTTGCCTCGAAAGCGGTAGTAGGCCTGGGCTTAGAGCGAGCGGAACTAGGCTAGCTAGAGGTAACTGGGCAAGGAGCCGGACACGGGGAGGAGCAGGATGGCGGGAGAACAGGCCGACTGGGCGGCTGCATGATGGGCCGGCCAGTTGGAGAGCGAGAGAGAGGAGAGGGGGAGAATGGGTGTCCAGGGTCGGGGCGACACGCTGGAGGCGCCGTGGGCGGTTCAGGGGTGAAGGCAGGCGCCATGCAGGGCCAAGGCGCCGGCAAGAAAGTTGCTGGTCAAGCAGCCAAGCAAGGCCAATGGCCAATATTGGTATGGCCAAGCGTGTGCTTTTCCTTTTAGTCTTTTTCTAATTTCGAATCTGCTGGGTTTTTAAAATACCAAAACTATTTTAAAAATTACCAAAATGCTCCCGGTCACTTGTTGGAATATTCCAACATGAAACATTTTGGTTTGACAATTTTTGAACATTTAAAATATTTTTCATAATTTGAAATGCTCATTTCAAAACTAGTGGATTAATTCTAGAACCCTTAGGTGACCTAGAATGGTGCACCTCCTTTGACATGGGTTCCAACCAAACAAAGAGGATGAGCATTTTGAAGGCATTTCGGATTCATTGAAATAAATTTTAGTAAACCCTAGTTGTTTTAAGGGGGTGTTCGAGTTTCCGCCTTCCCCATTTCAAATTCAAATGGAAATTTAAACATGATGCACACCTAATGCATGGTCTATCCGGATGTGACAACTCACCCCTCACTCAAAAGAATCTCGCCCGAGATTTAGGATCGCATAAAAGGGTGGGATACCAAGTCAAGACGATCCTCCCTTTCCCAAGTTGTTTGCTCGTAATGGTTTCACCATTGAACCTTTAGAAACTTGATATTCCGTGCCGAGTGGTACGCCTTGGTCGAGAATACTAACGGATATTCTCGATAGGTGAGGTTATCTTGGAGATCAAGCTGCTGGTCCACCCACTGATAGGATCCGAGAAGCAAAGCCTGAGTTAAACGGGAAGACATCATGGACCTTGGAAAGATGCGAGGTAGTTCCAATTGGTAGGCAACTTCCCTCGCTTGGCAAGAATGCAAGGGTCCAATGTAACGAGGAGCCAACTTGCCTTGATATCAAACGATGGGTTCCTTTAGAGGGTAACCTGGTAAGCCTTCGCCAATTTCATAAGTCATAGGCTTATGCTTGCGGTCATATTGCTCTTTTGACGAGATTGGGCTGTTTTCACCTTTCACGGATGACGCTAACCCGCTTTTCCGCTTCGAATCATATCCGAGCCAAAGAGTTGTCTCCCGTTCGACCGCTAAGAGTGCTCACATTTCCGGCCATAAAGAACTTCAAAGGGCTTTGCCCAAGCGCTTGATAACTATTGTTATGTTAACTCGCGAATGGAAGGATTCTCCCAATTCAGCCAAAGAGATGAGGTTCAAGCATATCCTCAGGATTTGATCACTGCCTCGTGACCGTTAAACCTCATCTACGGATCGAATCATAGCTGCCGCCAAGATGATAGAGGGATATCTTGGATCAAGGAGAACATCGCCAGCGGAGCTGCTAAGTGTTTCTCCATGATGAACGAGGTGTTGTCTTCTTCGAAAACCGCTTGGTTCCTAAGAAACAAAAACTACGAATGATCCTTAAGGAAGCTCATGGACTCTCCTCTCACCATTCATCCCGGTAGTACTAAATGATCAAGATCACGCCGAGGTTTTGGTGGACTAGGATGAAGAGAGAAATCGCAATACATTAATTGCGACGCCCGTCGTCGAAGTTAAAGCAGAGCATCAACGGCCCGTACCTTTCAACCTTTGAAATTCCATTAGGACCCCGATCCAAGTCACACCGATCAGCATGTAACACATCATATCACTTTTGCTCACGACGGTATTCCCATTGCCTTTACCATGGCCCGGACCTTTGGCTTTTGCTCATGTATAGATAGTGTCGCTAGCATCCATATGACAAAGAACCCGGGGAATGGCTAGTCGTGAACCCAAAGCGCGCTTAACCTA
>JAHIAM010007896.1:0-11882 GCA_021605205.1 Aegilops longissima | reverse complement strand
ATACGTTGTCCTTTTCATCGGTATGTTATTACCCGAGATTCGATCGCGTATCCAATACCTAGTTCAATCTGCTACTCGTAAGTCTCTTTACTCGTCCGTAATACATCATCTCACAACTAACTCATTAGTTGCAATGCTTGCAAGGCTTATGTGATGTGCATTACGAGAAGGCCCAGATACCTCTCCGACAATCGGAGTGACAAAACCTAATCTCGATTCATGCCAACTCAACATATACTTTGGAGACACCTGAGAGTACCTTTATAATCACCCAAGCACGCAGACGCTTGGTAGCACACAAAGTGTTCCTCCGTAAACGGAGTTGCATAATCTCATAGTTTCGAACTTTGTATAAGTCATGAAGAAAGCATAGCAACATACTAAACGATCAAGTGCTAGTTAACGGAATGGTCAAGTCAATCACATCATTCTCCTAATGATGTGATCTCGTTAATCAAATGACAACTCATGTCTATGGTTAGGAAACATAACCATCTTTGATTTAACGAGCTAGTAAAGTAGAGGCATACTAGTGACACTGCTTGTTCACGATTCACACATGTATTATGTTTCCGTTAATACAATTTAGCATGAATAATAAACATTTATCATGATATAAGGAAATAAATAATAACTTTATTATTGCTCTAGGGCATATTTCCTTCAGCCTCCCACTTGCACTAGAGTCAATAATCTAGATTACACAGAATGATTCTAACACCCATGGAGTCTTGGTGCTGATCATGTTTTGCTCGTGGAAGAGGCTTAGTCAACGGGTCTCAACATTCAGATCCGTATGTATCTTGCAAATCTCTATGTCTCCCACTTGGACTTGGTCCCGAATGGAATTGAAGGCCCTTGATATGCTTGGTCCTTGTGAAATCTGGATTCCTTTGCCAAGGCAATTGCACCAAGATTGTCACGAAGATCTTCATTGGTCCCGATGCACTAGGTATGACACCTAGATCGAAATGAACTCTTTCATCCGCATTCTTCATTTGTTGCTTCCGGCAGCTATGTATCGCTTCACATGTAGATCCCGCCACGACGCTTTGTTTAGAACTGCACCAACCGACAGCCCACCGCTTAATAAAATACGATCCGTTTTGATTTAGAATCGTCCGGATCAGTGTCAAAGCTTGCATCGACGTAACCATTAACGATTAGCTCTTTGTCACCTCCATATACAGAAACATATCCTTAGTCCTTTTCGTGTATTTCAGATGTTCTTGACCGCTGTCCAAAGGATCCACTCCTGATTACTTTGGTACCTTCCGCCAAGCTTATTGCTACACACGCAGTCCGTACACAGCATTGCATACATGATAGAGCCTATGGTCAAGCATAGGAACATTTTCATTTTCTCTCTATCTTCCTTGTGGTCGGGCATTGAGTCCACTCAATTTCACACCTTGTAACACGTGTAAAAGACCTTTCTTGCCTGATCCATTTTGAACTTTTTCAAAATTTATCAAGGTATGTGCTTGTGAAAGTCCAATTGCGCCTTGATCTATCTCTATAGATCTTAATGCCCAATATGTAAGCAGCTTCACCGAGGTATTTCATTGAAAAACTTTTATTCAAGTATCCTTTATGCTATCCAAAATTCTATATCATTTCCAATTAACAATATGTCGTCCACATATAATATTAGAAATGCTACAGAGCTCCCACTCACTTTCTTGTAAATACAAGCTCCAAAAGTCTAGATAAAACCATATGCTTTGATCACACTATCAAAGCGCTTATTCCAACTCCAGAGGCTTGCACCACCATAAATTGATCGCTGGAGCTTGCACACTTTGTTAGCACTTTTGGATCAACAAAACCTTCTGTTGCATCATATACAACTCTTCTTCTAGAAATCCATTCAAGAATGCAGTTTTACATCCATTTGCCAAATTTCATAATCATAGAATGCAGCAATTGCTAACATGATTCGACAAACTTAAGCATCGCTACGGGTGAGAAAGTCTCATCGTAGTCAACCCCTTGAACTTGTCGAAACCTTTGCAACAAGTCGAGCTTTATAGACAGCTATGTTACCATCAGCCCTTCTTCTTAAAGATCCATTTATTCTCAATGGCTTGCCGATCATCGGGCAAGTCAACCAAAGTCCATACTTTGTTCTCATATGGATCCCATCTCGATTTCATGGCTTCAAGCCATTTTGTGAATCTGGCTCACCATCGCTTCTTCATAGTTCGTAGGTTCACCATGATCTAGTAGCATGACTTCCGATAGGATTACCGCATCACTCGCGGATTTTATTTGCTGATCTACAAGTTCAAGGACAACTTGATCTCAAGTTTCATGATCATTATCATTATCTTCCTCGCTAATTGGGTAGCTGTCACGTAAACCGATTTGTGATGAACTACTTTCCAATAAGGAGCTGGTACTATTACCTCATCAAGTTCCACTTTCCTCCCACTCACTTCTTTCGAGAGAAACTCTTTCTAGAAAGGATCCATTCTAGCAACGAATGTCTTGCCTTCGGATCTGTGATAGAAGGTATACCCAATTGTCTCCTTTGGGTATCCTATGAAGACACATTTTTCCGATTTGGGTTCAAGCTTATCAGTTGAAGGTTTTCACATAAGCATTGCAACCCCAAACTTTCGTAAATCACAACTTTGGTTTCTTGCTAAACCATAGTTCATAAGGTGTCGCCTCAACGGATTTTGACGGTGTCCTATTTAACGTGAATGCGCCGCCTCTAAAGCATAACCCCAAAACGATAGCGTAAATCGAAATAGACATCATAGATCGCACCGTATCTAGTAAAGTACGACATTACGCTCGACACACCATTACCGTGGTGTTCCCTGGCGTGAGTTGCTAAACTATTCCGCATTGCTTTAAATGTAGACCAAACTCAGAACTCAAATATTCTCCTCCACGATCAGATCGTAGAAACTTTATTTTCTTGTTACGATGATTTTCAACTTCACTCAAATTCTTTGAACTTTTCAAATGTTTCAGATTTATGCTTCATCAAGTAGATATACCCAGATTCGCTTAAATCATCTGTGAAGGTGAGAAAATAACGATATCCGCCACGAGCTTCAACATTCATCGACCACATACATCTGTATGTATGATTTCCAACAAGTCTCTGTTTTCCATACAACCGAGAACGGTGTTTTAGCATCTTGCCCATGAGGCACGGTTCGCAAGTACCAAGTGATTCATAATCAAGTGATTCCAAAAGTCCATCCAGTATGGAGTTTCTTCATGCTTTTACACCGATATGATCTAAACGGCAAGGCCACAAATAAGTTGCACTATCATTATCAACTCAGATCTTTTGGCTTCGACATTATGAATATGTGTATCACTACGCCGAGATTCAACAAGAATAGACCATTCTTCAAGGGTGCATGACCATAAAAGATATTACTCATATAAATAGAACAACCATTATTCTCTGATTTAAATGAATAACCGCCTCGCATCAAACTAGATCCAGATATAATGTTCATGCTCAACGCCGCACCAAATAACAATTATTTAGGTCTAAAACTAATCCAAGGTAGATGTAGAGGTAGCGCTGATCATGATCACATTGACTTTGGAACCGCTTCCCACGCCGATCGCCACCTCGCCTTGCCAGTTTCGCTTATTCGTAGTCCCTGCTTCGAAGTTGCAAATATTAGCAACGTAACCAGATCAAATACCTGTGCTACTACGAGCTCTAGTAAGGTACACATCAATAACATGTATATCACATATACCTTTGTTCACCTTGCCATCCTTCTTATCCGCCAAATACTTGGGCAGTTCCGCCTAGGTCCGTCTGCTTGCAAAAAACACTCGCCGTGCTTAGGTCCAGACTTGGGTTTTTCTCTTGAGCAGCAACTTTCTTGCTGTTCTTTTGAAGTTTCCTTCTTCTTCCTTTGCCCTTTTCTTGAAACTAGTGGTCTTGTTGACCATCAACACTTGATGCTCTTTCTGATTTCTACCTCCGCTTTTAGCATTGCTAAGAGCTCAGAATTGTCTTAGTCATCCCTTGCATATTATAGTTCATCACGGCTCTTGTAGCTTGGTGGCAGTGATTGAGAATTCTGTCAATGACACTATCATCCGGAAGATTAACTCCCAGCTGAATTAACTGATTATTATACCGCATTTTGAGTATGTGCTCACCGACGTAACTATTCTCCTCCATCTTGCAGCTATAGAACTTATTAGAGACTTCATATCTCTCAATTTGGCATTTGCTTGAAATATTAACTTCAACTCCGAACATCTCATATGCTCCATGACGCTCAAAACGCCGTTGAAGACCCGGTTCTAAGTCCAGAAACATGGCACATCGAACTATAGAGTAGTCATCACTTTGCTCCAGACGCTCACAACTTCGGCGCTGTTCTGCAGCAGATCGGCACCAAAGGGTCTTCCAGATTAATTCTTCCGGCAGCAATGAGGATAATCTCGTTACGGACCCAGTCCGTAATTGCTACCATCATCTTTCAACTTTGCTTTCTCAAGGAACGATTAAAATTCAACTAACAACAAAGACGAGCCATCTATCTACAAAACATAGACAAGCAAAATACTATCGTGTACTAAGTTCATGATAAATTTAAGTTCAATTAATCATATTAAAAACTCCCACTTAGACAGTATCTCTCTAGTCATCTAAGTGATTACGTGATCCAAATCAACTAAACCATAACCGATCATCACGTGAGATGGAGTAGTTTTCAATGGTGAACATCACTATGTTGATCATATCACTATATGATTCACGCCGATTTCGGTCTCCGTGTTCCGAGGCCATATCGCATATGCTAGGCTCCAAGTTTAACTCGAGTATTCTGGTGAAAACTGGCTTGCACCCGCTGTAGATGGACGAGAACTTATCACACCCATCACGGTGTCCGGGTACTACAACTTTTAGCAACGGTGCATACGGAGAACACTTTTGATAATTTTAGTGAGAGATCATCTTATAATGCTACCACAATCAAAGCAAGATAAGATGCATAAAGGATAAACATCACATGCAATCAATATAAGTGATATGATATGGTCATCATCATCTTGTGCTTGTGATTCCATCTCCGAAGCACCGCCATGATCACCATCCTCACCGCGCCGACACCTTGATCTCCATCGTGAGCATCGTTGTCGCCTCGCCAACTATTGCTTTACGATATCGCTATGCTTAGTGATAAAGTAAAGCAATTACATGGCGCTTGCATTTCATACAATAAAGCGACAACCATATGGTTCTCGCCATGTCGATAACTCGTTACAAAACATGATCATCTCATACAATAAAATATAGCATCACGCCTTGACCACATCACATCACAACATGCCCTGCAAAACAAGTTAGACGCCCTACTTTGTTGTTGCAAGTTTTACGTGGCTGCTACGGCTGAGCAAGAACCGTTTACCTACGCATCAAAACCACAACGATAGTTTGTCAAGTTGGTGCTGTTTTAACTTCAAGGACCGGCGAGCCACACTCGTTCAACTAAAGTGAGAGAGATGACACCGCCGTCACCTTTAAGCAACTAGTGCTCAAGCGGTGAAACCAGCTCGCAGAAGCGACGCTGTAATGTCGGTCCGGCCGCTTCATCTCACAATACCGCTGAACCAAAGTATGACATGCTGGTAAGCAGATGACTTATATCGCCCACAACTCACTTGTGTTCTACCGTGCATGACATCAACGATAAAACCAGGCTCGATGCCATCATGGGGAACGAGTAATTTCAAAAATTCCTACGCACACGCAAGACCATGGTGATGGCATAGCAACGAGGGGAGAGTGTCCGTCCACGCACTTGAGACCGAAGCGGAAGCGCTATAACAACGCTGTTGATGTAGTCATACGCCTTCACGATCCGACCGATCCGCACCGAACGACGGCACCTCCGGTTCAGACACGCTCAGCTCGATGACGATCCCCGGCCCGATCCAGAAAGGCCGGATGAGTTCCACAAGACGACGGCGCAGGACGATGATGATGCTCCACTCGATGCAGGCTTACTAAGCTCCGACGATATGACTTCATGCGCAGGGCTTCGCTTAAGCTCCGCGCGATATGACCAAGCGGAATATGGTGGAGGGGCACCGCACACGGCTAAGGAACGATCCGAGATCAACTTATGGTTCCGGGTGCCCGCCTCAGATATAAAGGATCAAGGGGGTGCGGCCAGGCAAGGGGCCGAGGAGTCCTACTCCACGAGTAGGACTCCCCTTTCCTAGTTGGAATAGGATTGGGAGGAAGAGGAGGGGCCTCCTCTGTCCTATTCGGACTAGAGGAGGGGGGCGCGCCTGCCCGGCCGCCCTTTCCTCTTCTCCCTATGGCCCATCAAGGCCCATAGACCCGGGTTCCGTAACCCTCGTGTTCCGAATCTCCTGCTTTCATCCGAACCTTCCAAGTCCAAACATAGGCTTCCAATATATCAATCTTTATGTCTCGACCATTTCGAGACTCGTCATGTCCGTGATCACATCCGGACCAACAACCTTCGTACATCAATACTTATAAACTCATAATGAACTCATCAAACGTTGTTGCATGGACCCTACGGGTTCGAGAACTATGTAGACATGACCTAGAACCATTCTCGTCAATAACCAATAGCGGAACCTGGATGCCCATATTGGTTCCTACATATTCTACGAAGATCTTTATCGGTCAAACAGCATAATCTACATACGTTGTTCCCTTTGTCATCGGATGTTACTTACCCGAGATTCGATCGCGTATCCAATACCTAGTTCAATCTCGCTATCGTAAGTCTCTTTACTCGCTCCGAATACATCATCTCACAACTAACTCATTAGTTGCAATGCTTGCAAGGCTTATGTGATGTGTATTACCGAGAAGGCCCAGAGATACCTCTCCGATAATCGGAGTGACAAACCTAATCTCGATTCATGCCAACTCAACATATACTTTTGGAGACACCAGAGAGTACCTTTATAATCACCCAGTTATGTTGTGACGCTTTGGTAGCACACAAAGTGTTCCTCCGATAAACGGAGTTGCATAATCTCATAGTTTCGTGAACTTTGTATAAGTCATGAAGAAAGCATAAGCAACATACTAAACGCATCAAGTGCTGCTAACGGAATGGGTCAAGTCAATCACATCATTCTCCTAATGATGTGATCTCGTTAATCAAATGACAACTCATGTCTATGGTTAGGAAACATAACCATCTTTGATTTAACGAGCTAGTAAAGTAGAGGCATACTAGTGACACTGCTTGTCTACGATTCACATGTATTATGTTTCCGTTAATACAATTCTAGCATGAATAATAAACATTTATCATGATATAAGGAAATAAATAATAACTTTATTATTGCTCTAGGGCATATTTCTTCACCTTCCCCTTGCTGGATCAAGAAGGAGGAGACGCCTCCGTCCCCATACGTGTTGAACGCGGAGGTGTCGTCTGTCGCACTCGGTCATCGGTGATTTGGATCAGCGAAATACGACCCATCCATGTTCTAGTGAACGCTTCGACGCGATCTACAAGTGGTATGTAGATGCAACTCTCTCCCATGACTCGCTTTAGATGAACTCATTGATGGATCTTGGAAACCGTGAGGAAATTTTTAATTTTCTACAACGCTCCCCAACAAGTGACATCATGAGCTAGGTCTATACGTGGTTCTCTATTGCCGAGTAGAACACAATTTTGTTGTGGGCGAGATCTTGTCAACTTGTTGCCGCTACTAGTCTTATCTTGCTTCAGCGGTATTGTGGATGAAGGCCGACCAACCTCACACGACGCCACGTGAGACCGGTTCCACCACCGATATGCACTAGTTGCATAAGGTGGCGGGTGTCCTTTTCCCATTTAGTTGGACATTCGGCGAAAATCCTTATGAAGGGAAATAAAAAAAATACCGGGTTATTTGTGGTAAGAAAACGCTTTGCTAGAACCCAATTGGCCACGAAAAGATGCAAAACAATTAGAGGACGCCTAACGTTTTAAATTGTATGTGATGATATGGCCGGGTTTGATGAATATGAATGAATTTGTGAGTGAGAATTTTTTAATTCACGCTCATGTCATGAGTAGCAACGCGGGCCATGGAGTTGCATTTTGTAGACCCTTGGGTCATTGGCGCCATGTTTACTTTACTTTATTGTAAACTTTGCCAAAATAAAGTACGCATGGGAAACTTCAAAGACCGATGATAGTCATAGTGGGCGGTGTCTGCCTCAAATATTGGAGCCCGATGGGAAAGGGCTTATGAAGGTAATAGTTACAAAATTGCAGTGGTTTATTTGTTTAGACTTTTTCTTAGAACGACGAGTAAAAAGAGACCCTAAACTTCAAGAATGTTCTTAATGTTGGCGTAAAGTTGTGTTAAGACCAGTGATGTGGGTGGATAGATCCTTCGCTAATACAACGGGAAGAAGTTTTAAATGAAAACCTTGGGTTAATTGAAGCCAGATTACAAATGGCCTAACCGAAGCCAAAAGGTAAAAGTCGTGGGTGACAACATGGAGATGTTACCATGATGATAGTCTGTTCACGTGAGATGGACAGGCCAGGATGGAGTAAACTTAGATGCTAAATGTTAATTTGGGAGTTATTAAAATAATTTGATTAGAGAACTTAATTAATGAACTTACAAAATTCAAAATGTTTTAATCAAAGGCCCGCCATGTCAACAGAACCAACGTGCCCTGGAAAACCAAGCTAAAAGTGAAAGAATTACACGGGCCAACCCAGGTACCTCATAGCTGTAGGCAATATGCCTGAAGGACCCAGGTACACGTCCCTGAGAACCAAGAATTAGAATGCTTGCGTCTGTGATGATTACCCCTGTCAACGGATGCTTTAACTTAGAACCGGGGCTCCAAAAGGTTTTAAAAAGATTAGATGTTAACTGAAACTAGTTTTCCAATATGCCCTGAGAAATGAACCCCAAGTTAATATTTAAGTGGAGGAAAACAGTTCAAAGGAGCACAACCAAAATGTCCCGGGTTGAAACCCCCCCAAACATAACCTCCGACGAGGCGGTATTGAGAATCCTTCAACCCACCAAGCTACAAGAGCTTTGTGATGAACTAAATATGCGGGGTGGTGAAGACCATTCCGTATTCTCAATGTAAGTAGAGGTTGAAATCAAGAAAGAACATCAAGTGTTGATGGTCATAAAACCACTAAGTTCAAGAAGGGCAAGGGCAAGAAGAACTTCAAGAAGGACCAAGGAGGTTGCCGCCCTGCAAGCAAGTTGCCGGGAAGAAGTCAAAGAATGGACCCAAACCCCGAGAGAGTGCTTTATTGCAAAGGAAGGGCCATCGAAGGGAACTGCCCCAAATACTTAGCGGACAAGAAGGCCGCAACACTAAAGGTATATTTGATATACATGTAATTGATGTTACCTTCCAAGACTGAGTAACCCCGGTATTTGATACCGGCCGCTGTTCATATTTGTAACTCAAGCAGGAGCCGGAATAAACGGAGACCCATGGGACGAGGTGACGGCGCGGGAATGGTTCCAAGGTCGATGTGATCCCCCGCACGCTCCTCTACATTTCCCACGGATTAGTTTTAAACCTCAATAATTGTTATTTGGTGCCAAGTTTGAGCATGAACATTGTATCGGATCTGCTTAATGCAGATGGCTACCATTTAAACCGAATAATGGTTGTTCTATTTATATGAGAGATATGTTTATGGTCATGTTATGGTCAATGGTTTATTCTTAATGAATTTAACGTAATATTACAATATTCATAGTGTGAATACCAAAAGATGTAAAGTTGATAACGATAGTCCCACATACTTGTGGACGCCGCTTTGGTCACATTGGTGTTGCATGAAGAAGCTCCATTCGATGGACTTTAGAGTTCTCGATTATGAATCATTTGAACATGCAACCATGCCTTATGGGCAAATGACCAAGACTGCTTCCCCAAAATGGAGCGAGCAACCAACTTATTGGAAATCATACATACCGATTTGGGGTCCAATGAGCTTGAGGCTCGGAGGATATCCTATGTTCTCACCTCACGCATTTACTTAAGTAGATATGGGTATGTCTACTTGATGAAACACAAGTCCGAGACCTTTGAAAAGTTCAAAATTTCGAATGAGGTAGAGAATCAACGGACCAAAAATAAAGTTTTACATCAATCGTGGAGGAGAATATTTAATTTAATTTGGTACACACTTGAGGAAATGTGGAATCTTACAACTCACGCCCCGAACACCTCAAAGATAACGGTGTGTCCGAACGCGAATCACACTCTATTGGATATTGCGATCTATGATGTCTTGATTTACCGCTATCATTTTGGGGATACGCCTATAGACAGCTACATTCACTTTAAATAGGGCACCGCCTAAATCCATTGAGACGACACCGATGAATTATGGTTTGGGAAGAAACCTGTGTTGTTTCTAAAAGTTTGGGGATGGATGCTTATGTCAAGAAACTTCAACCCAAAAGCTCAACCCAAATCGAAAAATGCCCTTCATAGGATACCCTAAGGAAACCATTGGGTATACCTTCACCTTAGATCCAAGGCAAGATCTTTGTTGTAAGAACGGATCCTTTCCGGAAAAGAGTTTCTCGAAGGAGTGGGGAGGAAAGAAACTCGATGAAGTACTACCTCTTGAACCGGAAAGTAGGCAGCTCAGAAAATGTTCATGTGGTACCTACACCAGGAGAGGAAATTAATGATGATGATCAAGGTATTGGATCAAGTTGTACGAACTTCATAGGTCCATAAGGACACGCTCCCACCGAGTGGTATGGAAACCCGTCCCGAAATCATGTTGTTAGACAACTGAACCTTGAACTATGAAGAAGCGATGGGCCCGGATTCCAACAAATGGCTTGAAGCCATGCAATCCAGATAGGATCCATGTATGAAAACAAAGTATGGACTTTGATGATTTGTTGATGATCGGCGAAAAGAAAACAAATGGATCTTTAAAAGAAGACGGACCATTTGTCAAATAAACTCGCTTGTCCAATTATCGAAGTTAAATTGCTGATGAGATTTCCCCGTGGGCTTAAGTCCTCCAATATGAGCAATTCCATATATATTAGAGATATGGGATGGAATAAAACGCGCCCTTAAGGTTACTTAAAAAGCGAAGATGAGAAGGTTTTGCATCCAAGAATCTAAAAAGTATGAAGCTCCAAATATCCTTTAAGGCCAACCTGATTAAATTTTTGAGAGATGATCCAAGGGGTTTATGCGATTATGGGAAAGCCCCTTACAAGAAAGTGAGGGAGCTCCAGCATTTCTATATTATATGTGACCCATACTTTTGAGGGAAATAATAAGAACCGGACAGCATTAAGGCCTACGAAAAAAAAGTTTTCAATGAAGGACCGGAGGTCAAATTAGGCCAAGACTTGGAAGATCGAGACCTAGGTTTTCACAAAGATACTTGATAAGTTTTGAAGAAGTTCTGGAAGTCCAAGAAAGGGTTCGCCTCATTTGGGGTAATTGAGCTCGGGCCAAGAAAGAAAAGATAAAGAAGAGATGGCGCCATCCCTTCCTCGCCAAGGACTATTATTTGCCAGCGTTACCGAGATGTAAACCTTCCGAATTTTAGGAAGGTACCAAAGAATGCAAGGAACACCGACCGGATCGAAATCCCGGCAAAAAGGACAAAGGACATGTTTCGTTATAGGTACGAAGACTCGTCAGAAGATTAGCCGAGCTTAGTTTTAATATCTGATGATTAAGTCAAAACCATAGTATATGAATGGTATAACGGTGAGCCAAGAAGGCCCTAGGACTACTGTGAAGGGAGCGGCATTGGAGGAGAATGAAGCAATTTGGGGAAGGATTATCACCACCTAAGCATACCCAATCGGGGCCTCAAATTTTTCCAACAGACTTTCCTTGCCAGGAGCCCGTTTACGAA
>JAHIAM010007893.1:0-11241 GCA_021605205.1 Aegilops longissima | reverse complement strand
TCCACCAAACGCTCCGAGAACATCAACCAAGACCACCGCACGCCCGACCACGCGAGCAATGCGGCCTCAACCCCAGCCCTCGAAAATTGTAAGACAAACTCCGTACATAATTACCCTTTGAGATACCATATAGGGGAAAGGCACAACCACAACAACCCAGAAAGGCGGTTCGACCACACCGGGCCCCAAGTGTGTCGCTTTTTTTTTATTTTTCTTTTTATAAAAACATGTCCCGCACTTCGCCAACTCATGATGCAACAGCCGTGAAGGACAAAGGCCCGAACACTTGTGGTCTCCATCAAGCATTAAATTTGTTAATACAACATTCCGCTTACCCTCGGAGGGAGACGCCTTTAATTGCCCATCCCTTGCTTTCCCGCACTATTTGTATCATTCCGCACTCATAGCATATTTTCTAATAAAATGCAGACTTTTGCCTATAATTGCATTACCTTATATATACATATATGTTCATTTAACATGTTGCATCCGACATTTTGGTAAGGCCAAACACCAGGGCTTATGTTCTCCGATTATGGTGTGATAAAGTCCGACACTTTCACAAGTGCGGCACCTAACTTATAGCATTATATGAATCGCCCAATCATGTCTTGGGTCAATAGTTTTTGCCCGCCCCATGTTTGGCACCTTACGCCCGCTCTATCGGCTAAGGTAACGGGAGAACCAATTGGCGCCTTGAGCCGGTTAACGCCCAAAGGAGAAAGCTAAAATGATGCATGATAAGGCGAGAACTGGTCGCTTTCGAGAGGTCCTTTCGGTCCTTAAAGACCACGCCCGAGCCGAGTTCCGGATTATGTCCAGAAGGTGATAGCGCCCAATTCCCTCCAATACTAGGGGCTTCCCAAATTTAAAATTATAGAATTCTATGGCTAGAGAGTGTTCAAGCACTATAAGTCCGTCTTTTGTTTGTTGTGTTGAGCGCCCCCAGATGGACCCAAAAATGGGAACAAGAGCCAAGTTTATCCCAACACCCAAAGATGTGGCATGGGGGGGCGTTTAATTTGCCATCTCTCCGATTTAATAAACCACATTGTATGGTAATATTTTTAAAAATTAACAAAGCGAAGCGAAACACATTTAACAAAAATTTTCCCGGGCCCAAGAATTTGGATTAACACCTTTGTAATTTCCAAAATTTCCTTTTCCCTCGCCAACTTCTATCCAAGTAACCTTTTAAGGGCCCACCCTTTCTACAAAGGGCCTTTAGTACATTTCCCCAAACGAGGGGTTCCTTTTGGCCCCTTCCGCCCACGGGATTAGGCTTTCCCTCCCACCCAAATTTTGGCCCTAAATACCTTTTCGGCAAGGGCCCGAGGAGACCCAAAGGGCCTGAACCTCCAACTTGGGAAGTAACACCGAATTTACATTCACATGCTTGCTTTTGTATGAAAAATGCCTTACCCGCCGCTTATCTTCCTCATCAACTCAACTCCCAAGGGACTTATGGGCCCTCGGCCTTGGGGTTTTGGCACTTTCGAGGGCCGAGGAAAGCTTTCGAATTCTTATCACGCCCCAAACTCTCATGCTTTTCCATGAGAGCCCGAGTTTGGCCGAACCACCGCCACCCGGCCTCGCCCCGCTTCCTCCTGCCGGGAGATTATGCCGGCCATGGACACCGGCCTCCTTCGTGCCACCGCTTCCTGGGCCCCCTCGCACTCCATGTTATCCTTTTATTTTTATTGCAACCCAAATCCTTTTCGGTAAAGTTCAAAGTGGTGTTATCACCTTCTTTGTCCCGAGCTGCTTCCCGGGCCGAGCCTTTTTCCGACCGCCGAGCCCTCGCTAAAGCACCGACCTGCCAAGGCAGAGGCAGAAGAAGGAGCCCGCAAACCCATATTGACATAATTTTTAGCAACCTCAAGATATTTTTTTTCGATCCTCCCGCTTTTCTTTCCAAACACCGAACCCAGCATCGGGGCTACCGTTATGGGTATTACATTGCATATTTTTAACTTACATCAAAGCTTGATAGAAGGCTACCGCAGTTTTGGCCACCCCGCCTTGGCAAGGCCTTCGATCACCGCACTTAATAGTGCGTGTTCTTCCTCGATGAAAGCGCTCCAAGGTTTCCAACAAATTGATCGGGCCCGGGACTTAAGCCGTCCAACGGTTTTGCCTTTCGCTCAAGGGCCCGTCGATCCAACCCGGTTCTGAAGGGAGTCCCAAGAAAGTCCGGGAGGACGCCTTTGTGGCGCCCGAGCCTTCCCCGGATGGGTCCCTTTCTGGGATCCCACCCTGGCCCCTTGTCCGGGTGGGGGCGGCCGGATGGAATCTACATCCGACAGAGCCAACGACCCGCCGATGAAGGGGGAGATCATCACCGCCGGACTACCAGCAGCGCATCGTAATGACACTATGTGACGGAAAAAGAAATTATAAATCATTCGGAACCGGATACTTAATCCGCTGGAGGCCCGCCCTTGAAGGCCATTCTTCCTCGCCAACGTTGATGTTGGCGGAGCTGTCCGGGGAATAGTCCTTCCCTTGACCTTCGGCCCCCCCTCGCTGGGGAAGCTTTCCTTTCCTCTCTCCTCCTCGGAGAGAGTCCTCTTCCTCCTCCTCATTTTCGGGAGGAGTCCGCCGAGTCGCTTTGGACACTTAAAACGGGCACTCTTTCGAGCACCCGTGGCCTCCTTCTTGGCCTTCTTCCTGACCACGATTTTTTCTCGCATAGGAGCCGGGCAAGTAATCGCCCCTTTCCTCCATCCATTTCCTTCCAAAGGAGAAGGGGAAATTAAAACCCAGAAGGTCAAACTATGAAAACAAGTTCCCGTAAAGGGGTAGAACACTTACTCCGGCTTGGCCATGAGCAAATCCATTTTCAAGGATTGGGCTTCGGGCCTTTGAACAAGACCTTCCAAAGCGCCTTCAGACGCGGTCAAGAGCTTGTTCAGCCCGGGCTGTTCCGGATCGAACTCCCATAGATTGAATGCCCTTCTTGGCATGGGAGAATCCCAGAGATGACCTGACCACGTTAACCACCGAGCCCACCACTTTTGATACAGTGCTTGGAGTCCCGCCCCCTTCAACTACCCCACAAAGAAGCCCTTCTTCCCGAGGTGGAGCCTGGGGATACCAATTTAAACTCGGGGCCGCCGCCCATTTAGGGTCACGCTTTGATATAGAACCACCCCCACCACCCTTGACGGATTCCAAAGGGGCCCTTCGAATAAAGGACGCGGCATCTTGCCCAACATGGCGCCCCGCTCCGCTTGAGTGCCTTTCACTACCTTCGGCTTGAATTGAAGGTCTTGGAGCCACGCCGGGGGGGTGATGGGAAGGTTTCGCAACCACGATTTAAAACGCCGGATGTTGAGGATGAAGTTCCGGCCGATCATGGAAATCCAGGCCGAGAGAACATGAGCCCCTACAAAGGGGTGAAGTGGAAAGCCCAAATCCTAGGAAGTGGAAAGAAAGACCAACCTCCATGGGGCCCTGGGATGAAGGCTGCCCTCGCCGGGCAAGGGCGCGATGTCCCGGAAGGTATCCTACCAAAGCAAGGCATGGGCTCCTCCCAACTGGAGGCCAACCATTTACCTCCCGCCTCCGACATGGCCTGGAGAAGGGTTGAGACGAGATGCGGAATCTACGGAGCTCGAAAAGGGAGATGGATAAGCAAAGGAGGAAGAAGGGGTGAGAAGGTGAACTTTATCCCTTATAGGGCGGCTAAGTCTTACGCCCCCCAACCGCCGGTAAAACTCACTTATCTCCTTTGCCACCATCAATGGCGGTTGGGGTTACCCACGTTCGTATTGATGAGAATCCGGATTAAGGGGAAACACGATCCCGCTTCCGGACAAGACGGAAGGAAACCGCCCTTAAATGCACGGAGGTGGTAAAGTAAAAAACAATTCAAGTAATGGCTTGGTAGTGGTGTGACGCCATGCCACAAAAAACGCCCAGATTGAACTTGTGTATATTTATTATTCTTCTACGGAACGTGGAATTTATTTTGCGAGCCGACACTATCCCGGTGTTCACAATCTTCTATCATTCGGAGGAGGAACCCCCTTTGCAATGCCAAGCAACATACGCCACCGGACTTATCGCCATTGAAGCCCCGTTGTGGCCACCGAGGAGTCCCCGGATTAGGGGTGTCCGAATAAGGACCACCATCATCAAGAACTATCATTCCGGACCATCATCATCGAACCGACCCAATACTATAAAGATACAAGATTGAAGACTTCCCCCTGTCCCGTGGGACTTTTTCCCGGAAGGCAAGTTAATACGGATATGTAGATCTCCTACCAATGTAACCGATTTATGTAACCCTAGCCCTCTCTCGGTGTCTATATAAACCGGATTTTTAGTCCGTAGGGACTAGAACATCATCAACAACCCTTACAATCATACCATAGGCTAGCTTTAGGTTTAGCCTTGATCTCGTGGTAGATCCACTCTTGTAAACATCCACAATATCAATATCAATCGAAAGGGACGTAGGGTTTTACCTCCATCAAGAGGGGGCCCAACCGGGAAAACATTGTGTCCCTCCCGTTACCATCCGCCAGACGCACGCCGGACCCCACCCGAGATCCGGGCCGGTTTTGAAACCGAAACCTTAACAGGTTCATGGGCCAAATTAATTTACCGTCAAACGGGCCGGCCTTTGTAAGTTAAATGGAAAGGGCCGCCGACGTGACATACCATAGGCGCCTTCTTCCACCCAATTAAGTGACCGGCCTTCCGAAATTTTACACGGAAATTTTATTGGTCCGGCTGTTAACGGGTTAACGGATCCAAAACCGACCGATAGCTTAATGGCACCCCAAGGATGGAATGCCACCACCCTTACGAAAGCAATTTTGGATTGCCAGATTTATCATCATGGAAGTGGACACTTCCGGATGATAATTTTGGTAATGGAACACTTTATGACAAAATGATGACTATCTTTATTTTCCATAAAATCATCATGGATGTACATGCATGACAAAAACGGATTCACCGTGACAAACACGAATCACAAGTGTATTTTTTGTAGTGATCTCACCCATGATCTGACATGGTTTAGTTGATATTGTAACATCCCAAATTTCCTATTTGGAATGTTTTACAATTATAGCTAACATCTATGCATTCTGTTTGAATTTGAGTGACATTTGAAGTTTTGTTTTGGAGTTGTTGGAATTTGAATTCAATTTTGGCGGGAAATCATTTCAAAACTTGCCCCGATAAATACTTGAGAAAAAGTATGGAGGAGTAAACATGACACCCAAAAATATGAGGAAAAACATTGCCAAAAAGTTTGAATTCAAATTTGAGTTTTATTTGGAATTTTAGAAAATGATTTTTATAAAGTTTGGATTTTGCCCCGAAAATGTTCAAATTATAGGAATATTCCCGATCATTTTGATATATATATGTCCTATATAAAAATTTATATTTACTATGTTTTTCTCTTTATTTCAAAAAATAGGGGACCCAAAGCGCCACCAAAGGATCGCCCGCCCAAGACCCTTGGCCCCACCGAAAGCCCGGGCCCTCCCAAAACTGAAGCAAACCCAAATGAGCCTCCGAAATCCCCCTTGACGGCCCCATCCTCTTCCCACCACACCTGGGCCCCCACCTTCCCTTCATTAAGGCCACCACTGGAAACCCCGAGATCCCCGGATCCTCCCGATCCTCTTCCCGATCGCTCTTTCCAAGTCGGCCCCCTATTTATACCCCCTCGACCCCTGCCTCCCCGCCAACCCCTTCCCAGACACGCCACCGGGAGCCCGAAAGGCCCACCGCCATTAACCCGACCACCGCCTGCCACCCCGAGCTCCATCGACCCCACCCCGAAGCCCTCGCCCACAAGACTGGGCCGGGACCTCTCCGCCGACGCCCCCGACCACCGAGTGGGCCCGGTCCAATCAGCTGTCCTCGCTGCCGCTTTCGGTAAGTCGCCGGAGACTGGCCGTAGATTTAAATCCAACGTGTAGATTAGATCCTCAAGGGGTACGGTTTAGTTTTAGTGAACCGGTTTTGTCCGTAGTTCCGGTTTATTTAGGTTAGTTTAGACCTCCCCACTCTTTTAAACCCTAGGGCACGATTGGTTATATTACGCCTGTATGCTTAGATAGGCCCATTAGCCTTTTTTTTCTTTTTAGTTTTATTTTTTGTTTTCTGTTTTAATGTTAGTTTCAGATTTGAAAAATTCAATATCTTTTAATCTACTTAATATTTTTAAGGATTCTTTTTTGTTGGTTTGCAAATTTTTATAGTTTTGAAGAAAATATAATTAGCCATGTTAAAATTATTTAAAATTGCTTTATTTTAGATTTAGGCAGAATAGTAATTCTGCTATAAAATGAGTTAGGAATATTATTTTTTGGTGATTCTTTTGTCACAACTTTGTTTTGACATTCCTAACCGTAGGAATTTATTTGGGCATTTTAGAAATTAATAAAAAAATAGTTTTAACCAGAATCATGTTATTCCTATTTATTTAACTAGTTACGTTTTCCTATTGTTTTACTTTAGCAAATAAATTTATTTTTCAGAGAGATAGTTTATTCTAGGTTAGCTTTCAGAACTTTAGAGCATGAACTTTTATTTATAGTAAATAAAACTTCTATTTTATTTTTTCTTACTAGAATTTGCTATAGGCCTAATAGGAGTTTTTATAATAGCTTTTAAGGTGATTCTTTTGCTCCTAGTTGCATGATGAAATTCTTTTCCTTGTTAAACAAAAAACCCATGCTTAGGTTCTTTAAGAAAAATTTTTGTAATGTAAAACTATTTTTAGTTGTTGCTTGATGTAGGTTTGAGTTGGATTTCTTCAGTTTTCTTTGGGTTTTGATTCGCTTTGTTTTGTGTGTTATGTTAGCATGCTATTTGTTAAGTGATCATATGCTATATGCTTATTATGATTGTTGTTTGCCTCTTAGAATTTCCGGAAAGGCTTTGTTACCACAGTCCCTAGCTTTCAAGATCGGCCGAAGGCAAGTCATTGATCATGTTTTTTTACAATACCTATGATTTTATTGCATTAGAATTATACCTCCCCACCAT
Source organism: Aegilops longissima (assembly GCA_021605205.1). Taxonomy (NCBI): domain Eukaryota; kingdom Viridiplantae; phylum Streptophyta; class Magnoliopsida; order Poales; family Poaceae; genus Aegilops; species Aegilops longissima. The sequence goes on along the minus strand of JAHIAM010007893.1, from coordinate 4,218 downwards.
GCATGCAGTAGGGAGAAATTTGAAGTTATGTTCTTGAGTAGTATCATGTGGTAGGATGAACCAATTCCCTTGTTACCATGACCCGGACGAAGTAGTTTTTTGCTATGCTCAAGACGGATTGGTTGAGGAATTCATAAGGAGGATTGAGAGTCAAGATGATGACAACCCCATGAACTTCAAGCTCAAGATGGACTTCAAATTACCACTGGGTGGAGGATTTGCTGACGGCACCTGGAGAACCCAAAGTTCCGGATGCATGGAGAAAATGACATCTTAGGAAAGCTTCACCCAGCCACTTAAGAGACGGATGTATACCCCATTGACCGAAGCTTTACCTCAGCAGCCGCAAGCCATTATGGGCTCGCTTGGTCAACCCAGGGACTGGGCCGACGGTGCACGAGATGTAGAAGAACGGAGGATTGGATGGGTACCGGGGCCGTAAGAACTCTTCTAAGACCCTTTGTTTCGTTCCCCGCCTTCAAACACCATGAAGTGCGAAGACTTAAAAGGAGGGAACGATTCTTTGGGGTAAAGTGAGCAAACCTTCCAGAGAAAAAGATCCAATCGATTAGCCGTGTCCCCGTTACGACAATTTGAGCCCTCGAACTTGGAAGTATTCGAAATCTCAACATTGAAATTAATGAATTAATTGAGGGGTTAATTAATAATTGGGAATGAGACATTGGTTGGTGGAACCATCTCAATAATTACCAACAATTTTGTAGTATTTACAAACAAGTCCATTGTAGGGAAAACTGCTTTTCAAAAGATGAAACTTAGAGCTCCACACCAAATTGCATATAGTGTTAGTAATTTTATTGTTATTCTCTTCATGACTTGCCAAGATATTCCAAATGCTGACTCACACGGCTGCAACGCCTTATGTTGCGAGGAGTATTCCGATCAGAGTGAGGCTATGTCCGCGCTTGGCGATTGCCCTTTGGAGTCGGATGGACTCGCTTATTCTTCACGCTCGCAGCTTTACTTAGTTTACTTTCATGAGTTGCCTTCGCCAATTTATTCTATTGTAATAAAGACTCGATATGAGAACCGTAATAAATTCAGGTGTGATTGAACTTTGATTATTTCATCAATGTACCGTGAGTGCCAAAGATGATCTTGGGATGGTATGCATACGTAGACTTGACCGATTTTGGGTCGGGTCGCACAGAGATGGTATCGAGCACACGCCGACCGAGGACGAACCCCTAGGATCGGAAAGCCATAGGAAGAGACTATTTATTTTATATCCTTATCATTCCGTAATTCTCCCTGCTCATATCTCGACTTTCTCCGATTTTCAACATTCTAGATGGCCGAAGTTCACCCCGCTTTGCTACCGAGTTTTGCCACCAGATGAGACGATGCCTTCGGCAGAAGCTGGTCCAAATCGTGAAAAGCTGAAGATTGCTCGCCTCGATCACCGAAGCCTACCAATGCACTTCCGACGGATACCCGCCAGTGATTGAGGTGCATATTCCAGGAGGACCTTCGAGGACATACAGAGCCTATTGACTTTGAGTTTACCGATTTCAACCGATCCTCAAGAGACATGGCGATTTATCGCACTTGGACATCTCCGAGAAGAGTACAGGCCAAGCTCGATCCATCGATCTCGCCATGGTTTCTCGCAGAGCTAGGAATGGAGATATCATCCGATCGTAGAGGACGATTCCATTCTCTCATATGTCCAAGACTTGGAGTGTCTCCTCAGAAATGGGAGATCCGATCCCAGAATCTCAAGGTACACAGGAGGCTGTTGTTCCGTGAATCGAACGGAGGAGAAGGCACACGCAGACTTCCTTGACCATGAGGAAGAAATCGGACTTCATGGAAAGAGTCGACAACTCAAGATGAATGTTGCCGCATTAGAGGAAAAGATGGACTTGGGAGAGGACCTTTTTCCGAGTGGAGATGACGGACCTCTCGTGAGCAATGATCAGATTATGAAGGGAGCTCCACCGAGAAAGCCAAGAGGAGGCGCCACATCGAGGATGCCACACCGAGGACATCGCACTGAGGACGCAAGGATAATTGATGAAGACATTTAGTCGACCGCCATGTTATTTTATTTTCCGTCGATCGCTTAGGTCATTATTTTCGATTAGTCGTGAGCATTTTGTAATCGAGTTTGAACCATGTTTGAGTGGATTGAATAAATGATTGGTGTGATTATGATTGTGCATTCATATGGGTAGTGATATTTTCTCATTAGACCATTGTTCTATTCTAATTTTCTCATCCACTCCAAAACACCAGATGCCTCCGAGACGTGACTCGTCTCAACTTTCCGCCGAGCTCACCCAAATGATCCAGCAGCGTAATGCCCTCATGCGATGCTCATCCAACGTAACAACAACAACAACAACAACAACAACAACAACAACAACAACAACAACAACAACAACAACAACAACAACAACAACAACAACAACAACAACAACAACAACAATCCACCGCCACCACCCCTGCTGACAACTTGACTCGGTTCCTAAGGCTGAATCCGCCAGTTGTTCTCTAGCAGACCGAGCCGATTGTGGCGGCGATTGGCTCGCAAGGTCGGAAGGAGTTAGTCACCGTTGGATGCACCGATGCAGAAGGTGCGCTTGTCGCACATCAACTTGATGGACCTGCAGCTTGGTGGGAGAACTACACCGCCACTTATCCCATCGGCACCATCACGTGGATCAGCCCAAGAAGCTTTCCGACCGCCATGTTTCAGCCGAGCCATGAGTCCAAGAAGCGTGAGTTCCGAACTTACGCCAGGGAATCGCATCGTGGGCAAGATGGATGAGTTCAGCAAGTTAGCTCGCTATGCCCCGATGATGTGGCCACGATGCCGCAAAACAGGAAAAGTTTCTCGAGGGACTCAATGACGAGCGGGAATGCAGCTAATGGTGGCTACCTTCACTAACTACCGTGAGCTGGTAGACAAGGCCACCATACTTGAAGGCAAGCAGCAACAGATTGATAGTCGCAAGCGAAGTATGGTCAGGGAAATACAACTCGAGCTCACAGAAGCCCCGATATGCCCCATACTGAGGGCATACCCATCACAACCATGGAGGACATAACCATGGAGGAAATGGGAACAACCGCAACCGACAACAAGTCGTGCAATGGAAATGGCAATGGAAACGGCAATGGCAACCAAGATCGCTCCGCCTGCCCAAGGATCTGAGTCACATCACTGCTTCAAGTGCCGTAAAACAGGCACTATGCCACCGACGCCCGGAGGCCAAGCGAGGAATGGAAACGCAATGGAAGCTCAATAAGAAGCCCAACCTTTCCTCGTGTCAGTGAACCACATTGACGTGGAGGACGCCTATGATCAGCCGATAATCGTGGTTGGTAAGTTTTATTAAATTCACATCCAAGATTGGTACTTTGATTCTCGTGCAACGATTCATTCATATCAAGGGTAGTTGTGGAAAAGTACGGGTTGCCCACTAAAACCCTTAGAGGCCCCTTCGCCGGCTCGCAGGAGGAGAAATGATGGCGTGTTTAGCGTCATGCAACCTCAACATCGGAAATCATAAATTTCCGCAGACCTCATAGTATTGGAAACCTGCACCTTGGATGTAATCCTAGGCATGGATTGGTTGACGAAGTTTGAAGGAAACATAGACTGTGCTCAAGAAGTCAATTCTCGCCACCACCCCGGAGCGTAAGAGGATCAATTAGTATCCGACGAGCGATGAAGAATCAGTGAATTCTCACGGAGTTGTCCAGAGGAAGTACTAGTAGTGCAAGATTTTCCGATGTGTTTCCGAGGAATTACCAGAATGCCACGGACGTAGACATTGAATTTCTGATTGAGTTATTGCCCGCACAGCCCCAATATCCAAGAGACCCTATCGGATGCCCCGAACGATTTGAAAGAGATCAAGAATCAAATTAATGAGCTATTGGAAAAGGATATATTCGCCAAGCTCATCACCTGGGGAGCCCCAGCTTTTGGTAGAGAAGAAGGATGGAACCCCGAGGATGGTTGGATTATCGCTCGCTGAACGACGTGACCATCAAGAACAAGTACCTCCGCCGATGATTAATGATCTATTTGATCAGCTAGTTGGAGCCAAGGTATTCTCCAAGATCGATCTTCATCGTGGTATCATCTGAAGATCCGTGAAAAGATATACCCAAAACAGCATTCACTACTTGTATGGTTTATATGAGTATACCGTCATGTCATTTGAGACTAATGCCCCCGATACT
>JAHIAM010007889.1:0-23488 GCA_021605205.1 Aegilops longissima | reverse complement strand
TCACAGAGAGAGGGCACATTCTTCACGTTGATGCCAGAGTCCTTGAGAGTTCGGCTTCATCCACAAGAATTGAGCACAACAAGAGCCAAAGAAGCAATGTATTCAGCTTCCGATGAGAAGACAAAAGGATATACGCTCTTCCATTTCTTTCGAGGACCAATGACACTCAAAGATCGTCTGAGGATAACGAGTTGGTACTTAGATGTTGACTTTGAGCGTCCAGCAATTTATCATCAGAAGATAGTGCGTGAGTCTTCTAATATCCAATGAGATGCAAAAGGTAGAGCCTTTGGAGGAATTTGACCACAGTACTAATAATCCTAGTGTTTGTGTGATGAGCTTAGAAAATATCGAGAAATCTATCATGTTTACAAATTTTATGGTGTGATTCCTTCGTGTAGCTTTGAAATCAAGCACATGCAAACACTAAGCATTATATCTTGGCCTAGATGCACATGAAGTACAATAGAGAACCAATCATGGAGCGTATACCTGATGGTGAATCAAGTCAATAGCTTCATTTTCATCAAGCATAGAGATGGCCATTAGTGGGCATAGGAATTTTGACAATTTTGCAATCTTGCATGTCGAATTTCTTCAGATATCTTTGAGGTATTTTCTCCGAGATATGAATATGCTATTGTGTTGTTGATTTAATTTGAAGACCTAAGAAGAATTTCAACTCTCCCATCATAGACATTTGATATTCATTTTCAGATATAATATATAGGCAAATTCATCACTATAACGTTGGTCGTACATTAAACAAAGATAATGTCATCAACATATATTTGGCACACAAACAGTTCACCATCATATGATTTAGTAAAGAGAGTAGGGTCGAGTGAACTGGTGTGAAGCCATTCTTTCCAAAGAATTCCTTCAATGTATCATACTACGCCGTGGGGGGCTTGTTTGAGACCATAGAGGGCCCTTGTTGAATCTCAAGACTTTGTGGTCGATTCTTTGGATCTTCAAACTCCGGGGTTGAGCAACATATACTTCTTCCTCAAGCTTACCATTGAGGAATGCACTTTTCACATCCATTTGATATAAAGTGATATTGTGATGGTTAGCTATAGGCAAGTATTATAAGTAATAGACTCAAGTTCAGCAACAGGTGCAAAAAGTTTTACCTAAATCAATTCCTTCAACTCGTGTGTAGCCTTGAGCTACAAGTCGGGCTTTATTCCTCACCACAAGGCCATTTTCATCTTGCTTGTTGGCGGTAGATCCACTTTGTGCCAATGATATTATGCTTTGCGAGGATCTGGACGTCACCAGTTCCTGCACATTGTTGAGCTTAACTCGATGTAATTTCTTCTTGCATGGCTGGATCCACTCAATTCCAGAAATGCTTCATCTACCTTAGTGGGCTCTGTGGATAGAGACAAAAGCATAGTGCCCACAAAAGTTAGATAAATGTGAAGCTTTTGGAGCATGTGAGAGGACCTCGGCGCTCAATGTCATCGATGATCTTGTCAACTTGCACTTCTTTGCAACGCGAGGATGAGCAGGTTGTCGCTTATAATTTGATCATTTTCTCAGCACCATTGTCTTCAAAGACACTTCAGTGCATCACCGGGACGCTCTTCAAGGCATGTGAATGAATTCCAACATATTCTTCAAGAGGAATGACATTCTTAGTTGCGTTGAACTTGATAGATTCCTCAAAATGGTTCATCTAATATAGAAGGTAGGTTCTCTCATGAGCCATTAGTTTTCATCGAACTTCACATCTATGATCATCAATCTTGTGAAGAGCGATGTTGAAGACTCAGAGGTGTGCGTAGTCCTTTCCGTAACCAAGCATAAACCTTCTATGTGCTTTCAAAGGCAAATTTAGATCTGTGATGAGGATCTCTAATCCAGCATTTAGCAATCAAGACTTTGAAATAACTCACATTGGGTTTCTTGTCAGGAGGAGTTCATACAGCTTCCTCTTGAAGAATTTAGAAGATATACCTGCTGATGATGTGGCACGCGTATCAATTGCATCAATCCAAAAATGACTAGGCGCTTTTGTCATCAAGCATAGTGCAAGCCATCTCAACAAGAGTTCGTCTTGTGCTCCACGGCCATTTTGCTAAGGAGTATAGGAGCAGATAACTCATGAGTAATACCAAGTTCATCAAGATAGGCATCAAGACCGAATTCTTGAACTCAGTTCCATTGTCACTCCCGATGTGTCCGATCTTCACACCAAAGTTAGTTGAAGCCCTCGAGGAAAATCGCTTGAAGACTCTCCTGCACTTCATTTTTGTAAGTAACAATGTGTACCCATGTCAGAATTTAGAGTAATCATCAACAATAACAAGGCCATATAGAGATGCATCATTAGTGACTGGCCTGAGTAATGATTAGGACCAAAGAGGTCCATGTGAAGCAATTCAAGGACGAGTAGTGGTCATGATAGTCTTCACTGGATGCTTGGCCTTGGTCATTTTTCCACCTTCACAAGCTCCACACAAGTGATCCTTGAGGAATTTGACATTCTCAATGCCAATGACATGCTTCTTCTTTGCAAGCAGTAAAGTCCTCATGCCTCAAGTGTGACTAAGTCAGCGATGCCATAGCCAGCCTTCCAAGCTTTTGCAAGTAGACACACGGCTGGTTGTGGTCCCAGAGAGAAATCAACAATATACAAGTCTCCTCTCCTAAAGCCTTCAAGACTTTGGAATTGTCACCCTCCATAATCACAACACAACGATATTTGCCAAAGATAACAACCATATCAAGATCACAAAGCATTGAGATCGACATGAGGTTGTATCCTAAGGACTCAACAAGCATGACTTTGTCCATGTGTATGTCCTTAGAGATCGCAACCTTACCAAGACCCAATACACCGACTTTTGCCTTTGTCAAGAAGATGATATGCTTCAGATGTGACGGTGATAAGGGAGCATCCATCAATAGATTCTTGTCACCAAATATGTGATTTGTACATCCACTATCGAGAACCCACTCGCTGGCTTTGGGTTGATCATCCCGCAGATGAATTAGTGCAACTTACGCATCTCATATACTTCATCGCTGAAGAATATGATATCAAGTTCATCGATGAATTTCATCAGCAAAGATAATGATAAGCAAGATGAGGACGCAAGAAATGAAAGTTCATTTCATCATGATTAGCCCGGCCCTTCTGCATTTTTGTCGTGCCCCTGAAGAAATTCTTCAGACGCTTAAAGCACGCCCGAGACCTCGACCCCTGCAGTAAGAGGTTAGTTCTTTTTCTTCACCACCCACATCCAAGGTGGCAAAGAGTTCATCACTCATGAGCACCATATGAGAATGGTGGCATAGAGGCCAATCCATTTCGCTTTCACATAAGAGGGGTTAGGGTAAGCATATGAATAAGCAGAAATTCTTCGAGGACTTATGAACATATTGGTTTGAAGAATAATGCACATATTCATAGCCCTTAGCTCTACCCCTCAAACAGAGTTGTTAGCACGATGATAATCATATGAGGACTTTGATCCTTTGAGGAATTTGATCCACGTGGAGGAATTTGGTCCAGAGTGAGGACTTGGATCCATATGAAGAATTTGGTCCATATGAAGAGTTTGATCCGGGGTTCCTATTCTTCATAGGTGGTGTCATGAGGACATTCACCGAAGACTTTCAAGGCACTTCTTGGGAACCCAGATTTTCTTCATAGGGGAACTGCTCCTCGCAGCTTAGTGCCAACATATCTAGCAAATACTTCACCATTCTCGATTTTTGAACAGTTTATAGTTGAGTCAAATGACTCATCGTAAGAATGAGGAGATTCACATGTAAAGTCAGATAAGTTAGATGGATCAATCGGAGGTCCCTTTGCAGCAACTCCATGAGGTTTTGGGGTACCGCCTCAGCTTCCAATATGTTCCATCAAGATTGAGTTTCCTCTCAAAGGCAATACCTCTTTCCTAGGGTTCCTGCTGAGGATCTGCTTAAGCACATCACAAAGAGTCTCGATGCTCTGAGGCTTTTTGTACATGCCTCACATGTACAATTCCTTCAGCCCCGCATCGTCGCAAGGATACTAGCAATGTCCTCGATGAGGAATTAGTGATAGCAGAGGCAGGTGAAGAATTTGTAACAATTGAAGCATTTGAACATTCTGTGAAGAATTAGCGTATTCACGCTCAATGCACTTTAAGCATGGAGGAACAAATTCTTCCCGAGAAGCGCTTGATTTGTTGAGCAAGTAATGAATCGCTTCCTTCTCAAGATCTTCATAACTCACTCTTAGCTTCTCAAGATCTTGCTTTTGAAGAAATTCATAAGAAAGTTTCTCATGATCGCACAAGAGAGTGTTATGATGACCTGAAGGTTGTCAAACCTAGACTCAAGTCTCTCAAGATTTTCAATGTGGCTTTAGTGCGATCCATTTCTTCACCCAACATATCATCACTTTATCTAGCATGTTTTGAACCTTTTCAAAAGCCCTTTGTTGTTTTACGCAATCTTAGCAAGTTTTGAGTAATCGGGCTTTAGATCTTCATCGATTCATTTTCACTAGATTCGTAGGAGGTATATTTGAGTACCTTGGCACCCTTTCCCATGAAGCAATAGGTGGGAGCGTAGTCATCACTATCTTCATCAGCTTTGTTGGTGAGGTCATTTTCTTCAGAGTTGAAGATGGACTTGCCGATTAAAGCAAGAGTAGAGCTAGACTCGCCACACCAAACTCAGATTCTTCCGATGCCTCCTCTTCCTCATGTTCCTCGGGATTCAGCTTCGTGAGTCCATTTCCTTGCCAATGAATGCCCGAGCCTTCTTGGAGCTGCTTTTCTTGTGAGAAGAGGGCTTTGAGGATTTTGATGATGAAGATTTTGACATTTCTTCTTCTTCTTAGCGCCATCGTAATCTGTAATCCTTGTATTTCTTCTTCTTTAATTCTTTCCCACCGAGGACAATCTTGAATGTAGTGACCAGGTTTCTTGCATTTGTGGCAAAGTCTTCTTATAGTCATCGGATGAGGAATCACCGCTTCTTGAGGATTTTCCAAAGCGACCACGCCTTGAGAACTTCTCGAATTTCTTCACGAATGCTAGCTCCTCGGCTTAATTTCTTCAGATTCCAAGGCTACTACCGAGTCTTCACACTTCATCTGCAGACACAGCCTTGGCCTTTACGGCACATGTTTTTCCATAGCTAGAACCATAGAGATCTCTTTTTCAGAAGTCGAACTCATGAGTATTTAGCCTCTCGAGGATATCACCGGATCAAGTGACTTGTAGTCACGCGCTTGTATCATCAAGCATGTAGTATCAAATGAGGAATCAAGCGATCTCAATAATTTCTTCACCACCACATGGTCGGTGATGTCATGGCACCAAGCGCTTGAAGCTCATTTGAGATGTCAAAGAGGCGATCAAGGTTTGTTGAACATTTTCGCTTGTTGAGTCTTTTGAAGCGGTTGAAGAGATTACGAAGAACATCAACTCGAGAGTCACGCTTGAGTTGAGACTCCTTCATTTACTTTTGACAGCCCGTCCTGTATGAGCTTAGCGCTTCAAAGCACTCACTCTTCCATATTGTCCTTTCTCAGATGGCACATATGATATTCTTCGCTTGAGAATCGAGTTGCTTGAATCTCTTCACATCGGCAACATTCGTAGAGAAGGTGTGACCCAGGGAACACCATTTTCCACAACATACCGTAGATCGTTGTTGCTTGCCTCAAGATGCATTCGCATCTTTGTTCTTCCAAGAGGGGGGGTAGTCCGTCCCATCAAAGGTAGGACACCCAATTGAGACCTTGATCATATCTCTATCGACATAACTAAAAAACTGTGGTTAAACCAAAATCACACAGAACAAGGGAGTACCTTGCTCTGATACCAACTGAAAGTGTGTTATATCGACTAGAGGGGGGGTGAATAGGCGATTTTTATGAATTCTTCACTGAGGAATTTGCCGGTGAGGAAATTCCTTAGCGAAGAACTACTTGCAGCGGAATAAGTACTCAGAAGTAAGCATAAGAGAATGCGGCATGGTCATCATGATGAAATGAAGACAATCAAAGAGTATAGAAGCGAAACACAGGATAGCACAAGATGAAGACAAACAGATCAAGAAATTGAACTCGAGGAAATTGAGAAAGTCTTCACCAAAGTCTTCAAACACGATATGAATGAACACTCAACACAAGAATGAGGAAATGAAAGGGTTGAGGAAATAGAACCAGTAAGGTTGGTGAAGACAATGATTTGTAGACCAGGCCCAACTGCTGTCTCAGCTTGTACGTCTGGTTGGAGCGGCCGAGTATTTAAACTCGAGGACACACAATTCCTTGACACCCAATACTGAAAGCACGCAGCTCAGACACCAAGTCTCACCAGATTCTCCTTGAACTAAGGTCACATTGCATCTCGGCCCAATCACTGTGGTAAGTCTTCAGCGACTTCCAAACCTTCATGCACTTGGTCACTCTACGATCCACACCCCTCTTGATGTTTCTAGACCATGACGCCTAACCGTCTGAAGAAGCACAGCCTTCAAAGGTAATAAGCCGATCCACGCAGGATCAATCTCTTCAAGGATGCTCAATCACTTTGGGTTTGTAGGGGTTTGTGTTTGGGTTTTTCCTCACTGATGATTTTCGCCAAAGTCCTCTGAGGATGGGTTGCTCTCAAATGACAAGTGTCAAGTTTCTTCTCGAGCAGCCAACCAGCTAGTGGTTGTAGGGGCGGCTATTTATAGCCTAGGGAGCAGCCCGACATGATAAGACATAAATGCCCTTCAATGATATGACCGTTAGATGGATAAGATATTTTGGACAGTCAAGACAAGAAGACAACAACGGTTGGAAATTTGAATCTCAAATTCCTCGTATATCATGTTCCTCATCGTAGGCAATCCAGACCGGCGATTTTAACTACTGGGCCGAATAAATTCTCAAGGACTGAAGAACTTCGGCCTTCACATCAAGAAATTGACTGAATCGTATGAGATTTCCAAAGGCTTCACCAAGGGATTGGTAGGTGTAGGATTTGAGTTGAGCATCACATGGAAATTTTTCCTTAGTATTTCCTCGAACCCTTTAATAGTAACGTGTTTCCTATGACTCAAGAAAGAGAAAACGAAACTACGAAAAACAAAAGTCTTCACGCTTCATGTTCCTCAAATGAATACCAAGTCTTCAAGGTCACACCAATTTCTTCACTTTCAAAGTCTTCTAAAGTCTTCGTAATATCAAAGTCTTCAAATAAGAACTTCATTTTTAGGGGTCGATTTTCTCAGAATATCAAACTCCTCATAGACTTATAGACTCGTGTATACCACAAACACATTGGTCCCTTAACCTATAAGTCTTCAATACACCAAAATCACTAAGGGCACTAGATGCACTTACACTATTGCCGCCTCCTTTGCATGCTTTGAGTAAGAAGAATACCCTTTGTTTGGGGAACTTTGCAACCCACCGCTTTTGATGAGCTCCATTTTGCTTACTCATGCTCCGATTCTTGCTTTGCCTAATTTTGACAAAACTTTTGAGGTTCATTGTGATGCAAGTGGTACCGGAATTGGCGGAGTTTTGATGCAAGAAAACGAGCCATTGCATATTTTAGTGAAAACTATCCGTGCTCAACTTAACTATCCCATCTATGACAAAGAATTGTATGCTTGAAAGTGCTAAATACATGTTTGGGAACATTACCTTAGACCGCATGAGTTTGTCATCCATACCGATCATGAAACGCTTAAGTACCTAAAAGGTCAAACTAAGTTGAACAAGCGCCATTCCAAATGGAGTGAGTTTATTGAATCTTTTCCTTATGTGATCAAGTACATTAAGGGTAAAGAAAATGTAGTTTTCCGATGCACTTTCACGATATGCACGCTTGTCACTAAACTTGAGTTGAATGTTATTGGCTTTTGAGCACATAAAAGAATTGTATGCTAACTAATTCATCTTTTCTATTCCTTATGCTAAGTGTTTGACGATACTTCTTGGGGAACAATATTACATCAAGGATGGTTATCTTCATGAGAGCTAACAAACTATGCATTCCCCTAGTCTTCTCTTCATTTGCTCCTTTTTGCAAGAGGCTCATGGAGGCGGACTCATGGGACACTTTGGACGCTACAAGATATTCGCCACGCCTCCAAGAACTACTTTTGGCCCAATATGTTCCACGACGCCTCACGCTTCACCAACCGATGCTCTACATGTCGCAAAGCTAAGTCTAAAGCCCAATCTCATGGTCTTACATGCCTCTTCCTATTCCTTATCAACCTTGGGAAGACATTAGCATGAATTTTGTACTTGGTTTGCCTAGAACTCAAAAAATGGAAAAGATTCTCAGGTTTGTTGTTGTGATAGATTTTCTAAGATGGCACATTTCATTCCTTGCAACAAGATAGACGATGCTTCACGATTGTAAATCTCTTTGTAGGAAATCTTTACACCCATGGAGTACCAAAGACAATCGCTCCGATCGTGATGTCAAGTTCTTGAGTTACTTTTGAAGACCCTATGCGCCAAGCTCTCGAATCAAGCTCTTGTTCTCATCCGCATACCATCCTCAAACCGACGGCCAAACGGAGGCGATTTAACCGCACTCTCCACTCTACTGGCCTTGATCAAGAAGAACATCAAGGAGTGGAAGTATGTCTTCCCATCGCCGAGCACGCCTAGAACCGCAAGACATTCGACTACCGCAAGTCCCCATTCGAGGTCGCCTACGGCTTCAACCCGCTGTCCCCATTGGACATTCTACCTCTTCCTCTACAAGAGCGCACTCAACATGGATGCGAAAGTGCATAGGCAAGCTACATCAAGAAGATGCATGAGGATACAAGACAAACCATCGAGCGCCAAGTACAACGACTAGCGTACCAAGCTCAACGTCAACAAGCAACCCATGGTCTTCAACATTGGTGATCTAGTGTGGCTACACCTTCGCAAGGACCGCTTCCCAAAGAACGCAAGTCCAAGCTTCTTCCTCGAGCCGACGGACCTTTCAAGGTGCTAGCACGCCACAACGATACAATGCCTACAAGATCGAATTCCTACCCTTCGAGACAAGTACAACGTGAGTGACATCTTCAACGCCAAGGACCTCGCACCATACCATGGAGATGAAACTTTGATCCCGAGGTCGGATCTCTCTCAAGGGGGTAAGATGATGCGAGCATCCTCCATCATATCCCATGGACACTATCACCACACAAGCTCCAAGAGGACCCATGACAAGAGCCCAAGCAACGCGCCATCCAATCCGAGGTTGACTCTCTCCCTCGTTGAACTTCCCCTTTAACCCATTTGAGACATGGCTACTACCTCAAACGGAGACACTTTGCATGCTCAGTACCATGTAAGCAACCAAGGTATGAGTGGTGCAAGATAGACATCAAGATCAAGGAGGCATTCTACCCAGCTCGAAGGACCGCACAACAGCCAACAACCGCCTGGTGGAATAACCGCCGACTATCTCCCAACAACCGCCACCATTCTCGTGATCAAGTTGTGTACAAGCCATGAACAACGGACGGATGTAAGAATCCCAAATGATCTGAACTACTGCCCAATGACCTAGACAACCGCTGGGGCCCTGACGACCATCCGCAGGCTGCTGATCTGACCCCAACGGAAGTACCGCTTTCCTCGACCGGTATTTCCGCCTCCCTGAGTCGCCAGCGTACACGGGCCACTCGACTGCCAGATAACTGGCCTGTTCAGGTGACATTAAAGGTAACGGCCTAGCCTATGTACCCCTTTAGCCCTCACTTACCCCTTTCGTGGCTCTAGACTATAAATACTCCTCCACCTCCTCCTAGTTAAGGCAGCAAAGGATTAGCTCATATTTGTAGTGAGAGCTTTGCTCATCCACTTTGTTACCTTCTCCTCAGAGATCGCGCCTCGTGGAGAAGATCCTTCCAAGAGGATTCAAGACTCCCCCTTCTAGGGTGGACTTCCATTAAGACTTCCTCACTTGAGAAGAACTGCTACTCGTGTATCTTTCCTTTATTGATTTTGAATCTTGTGCTACCTTATGTGTTTGATGATCTAGCCCTTGATGTGATTGATACTTGTCGGTTTAGTGTTCCTCTTTGTGTGTTTTTTCTTTTCAGATTCTTTCGATTTAAACAGTGTTCCTCAGAGGATGTCTCTCCAAACGCGTGAAAATTCTCGTCAAGTAGGTCCGTACCACATCACAAAACATATGCATGATATGACTAACATCATCATGCCAAGGTAGAGCAAACACCTTGGGGGTAAATAGGAGTGGTCACCGGCCCTAATACGCCTCGTAACAGATATCTTCCTCTGATTACAACTGAGAGGTGGGGAGGGTTTGCCATTGAACCCACCATGGAGCGATGTCTCCGATGACATTGTATGTGCCGCAAAAACTCTTTCTCTTTTCTCTACATGTTCAAGATGACTGTGTACAATATCCGATATGCATACTAAAAAAATATGGTGAGATTATGTAAGGAGAGCATGCAGAAATTTAGAGTGATGGTAACAACCAAAGGATCGACGTTTCCATTGAACCAAAATAGCCCTAATGGATCGACGTGAATGTATAGTAATAAGTGATGCAACAAGTGTACAACCTCTTGTCAGAGCCGTGTTTTAATTCAAAGATCATTGGGTTGGTCAAGGCATGAGGCAAAGGTGGCTGCTGAGGTGGAGGAAGATCCGAGGAATCAGAGACGGCGCCTGTGGCACTGCTTGTTGTGATGGATCGCTCGTCGTTGGAGCAGCTCCGTGAGCCAGAAGACGCCAAGGCTGAAGCAAGACAAGATGTACATCGCCAATCTCAAGTGGGATTCTAATAGCATCTCCAATAGATGATGTAAAATGGATGTAAAATTAACATCACCAAAACCACCCACTACACAACAGATGAGGTAAAATGTTGACTCAACTTAATCAGTCAAACTGAAATTTATCGGGAATCTGAATGCTACCGCTCAAACTGAACGCAATGGTAGCAGAGAGGCACTTGACATGTAGTTTAGGGAGGGCCTCAGCTTCATCTTCAACCTGCACTTCCTAAAAATCGATCTGACCCAAAAGTCGCATTCAGCCGCATCAAGGTGGCTTAATCGGAAAGCAAGAGCAAAGCAGCACGAAAGCGAGGGGGAGAGCAGCAGCAAAGAAGTCAAATGGGCGAAAGGAAAGGGATCGAGCGAGAGCCGGAGCAGCAACAAAGAATAAGGCATGAAGCGAGAGCTCTGGAGCAAGAGCAGCAAGATCCGGGCTGGTATGGACGCCGCCAACAAGGGGCCTCGGATTGGGGGAGAGCCACTATGGAGATGTCACCATGGAGTTTGGCTTCAAGGTAGCCGCCCATGGGGGTGCGGGATGGAGCACCATCGGTGCCGCCGGAGGTCGAAAGTTAAGGAGAAGGTGCTGCGATGAGTGTACAACCTCTTTGGTGGCGCTGAGTAGGCTCTCGCCTCGTCCGAGGAGTCGGTGAGGATGCTGCGTTCCGTGGAGCAGGTTAAGGCGGCGCTGTGGGGATGGAGCAGCCGCGATAGACGAGGCGATCGCCGAGCAGCTCCTTGGAGGTGGAGGACGGGCGCTGAACCGCGGGACGGCGAGATGGACGACGGATCCTCATCCGGGAGGTGGACGAGGGACGCCGAGTTGTTATGTGGACGACGCCGTCGGGGAAGAGGCTCCGCTGGGCAGCGTGACGTGGCGGACGGAGGAGGGTGGGGTTTCGCGTGGAGCGGAGAGGTTATGGCGGCCTGGGATTTCAATGGCGAAAAGGGGGTGAAGCATGACTTAGGGACGCGCTTGTCCAAAATGTAGGGTGTGTTACAAAAGTACCCCCACCGATTTGAACTAGCGCCCTTTCGCTCAGGGTTAGAAGGGGATTTCATGGTCGGGATTTGGCAGTCGAGGGAGTTTTCAGCTGCTGTAATTTTCGGATAGCAAGGCGCTGGGTTGTGAAGGCGCCAGTTTTGGGAGCACGATATCTGAATTTTCGGATATAACAAGACGCTGGTTGAATTTTAGGGACAAGCCTAACGTAGTAATATTGTACTTGTACGCACTCAAATCAATTCGCACTTCCTCAACCAAAAAGAAAACAAAAAAATAAAACTATTCACACCACACAAAGAGAGAGTCTTGCCCTGCTTTTACTATACAAATGTTATTCAAAGTTACTCTTCCTTCCATCTATATAGGGCCTAATGCTTTTCGATGCTAACTTTGACCAAATATTAGAGCAATGATATATGACATGCAACTTACACAAAGCACACCGTTAACTTCGGCTCGAAAAAGGTTCTTTCAATGATATAATTTTCACATTGTGCATGTCATGTACTATTAATCTTGTCAATAGTCAAAGGCGGTCTTAAAAATCTCATTACGCCTATATAGATGGAAGGAGGGAGTATGAATCCATGTTATGTCCGATTAATTTTTTTCGCTTGTTGATAATGCATGTAACCTACTCATACCAACATTTTAGTGCATTCCCAATGTCTATACTACCGCTGCAATTCAACTAAATTTGAATTCGCTTTCTATTTCAATAAGAATCTACAATCATGATTGTTGCCAACTTCAACCATCATAGTTTCCTTGCTATCCGCCAGATATAAATCGGATGGCCTATAATGCAGTGATTAGCAGCACACCATCATCAACAACTCCGCTTTTTATAAGAGTAGAGATAAAATATATTAAATGTAGTATAACATGTTCATAAACACACCATGTGTATCACCGTTATATATATTCACACATGCCTTGTTTAAAAACACTATGATAAATTCTTCAAATATCCGAATTCGCTTTTTATAATGAAGTATATATGATCTCTATTCGCCTTTACACCCACACAACCCTCTTATCTTTGTAGCTAGCGCTAACTTTCTTTGTGCATGCACACGCCTGCATCCCTCTCACCTCTCCTCAGATTCTCTAGCTCCATCACAAGAAATTCGCTGCTTTCACTTTAGGTCGCTCACCCATGGTGTGTGTAGGCCCCCAACTCCTTCTTTACGGCACACATCGATCGATATGCCTCTCTCAGCCTGTGTGCCTAGCACAAACACAAGCTTCCCTCTTCTCTTGTCACCGCCCATGCCTCACTCCCACCACTCTTTTCATCGTTCTCGCAGATCAAGACACTCCTCCCCTCCGATATAGTATGCCTCTGCATCACCTCCTACATGCATCCCTCTATCTCTATCCTTCTCCGTGGCCTCATTTGTTTCTAACACACACATGCATGTATACCGATCGATCTCCCAACATATACCTAGATCGACTTTAACTACTCCCCCCATCGATCGACGCATTCACAAGTTATGTCTCCTTTCTAACAAAGGGCGATTGATCTTCCTATGTAGTTATGTCTGCTACCACAGCCACATCGTCCCCCTCATCATTCGTGCATGCCTCCCGACCCGCCTCTCTCACACGCACGCACACATGCAACAAGCAGCCATCTCCTCTCTTATTGATATTGCGTGCGTGCTCCGCTTGTCTAGCAAGCCTATCCCACCATTTGTTAGAAGCAACTCCACTACCACCCCTCCAACACTCTAGCTCTCTCTCTCCCAACCTTATTCCTCTCCTCGCACATATGCATGGATGCCGATCGATCTCCCCAATACATGAGGCGATCGATCTCCTTAATACATGAGGTAGGCCTCTCCTCCTCCACACATATACCAGCCATTGTACCTCTATAGTTAATTGGGCCTCCTCTTCCCCACCACACACCGATAGTCGAAGCTGCAGGTAGGTATCCATGCCACAGAGACAAACTGCACATGTCCCTCTCACGCTCCAAGAGGCCAGCCACTCTATATCTTTGACGTGGGCACACAAATTGATGGCACTCTTTATCGATCAGCACAAGCACACACACACACATCATCCTCTTTTCGATTCTATGGACACCTCAAGCCGGTGATACCTCCACTCTCTTCTCGTGGATCGCCCCCTCTATATATATGTTATATCCAGGACTCTATTTCACACACATTGCATATGTTACATTTTTTGATTGAACCCCCCCAAAAAAAACTCTCAAGAACCCACACACTATATCTCTCTAGGTTTGTATCTCTCTCACACAACCCCATGTAGGTGGTGTACGTATACAAGAAGAGAATAGGTGCACCATGCACGATTTCACGCTCTGCGTGCCCACACACAATGGCTGGTACACGGTGGAGCCTATTTCTTTATGAAATGGCAGCCCACGTATAATTTGAACTCAGAAGCGGTTGTTTACCTAGGGAGGTCGTGGTACCACATCCGCACTAAACAAAGTTCGACTTGACGCTGTCCGCCTTATTTTTAAATAAAGTTATAGCGCCAATGGCACGTATATGAATATAAAACGATTTTTATGGAGAAAAGGTAGTCCGCCACTATATACAATGGAGCCTTATGCGGCCGGGTTTGTCGCTTCTTCGAGTATCTCACACAAGGCTGCGGTGGCCTCTCTCTCTCTCTCTCACCGCTGGTCACTGATCCGCCAGATCCCGCCCGCCACGGGGAAAGGGAGGAAGTGCATCGCTTTCCTCGCTCGACAAGCGAGGCAGCACGCCCCGATTCAAGGTACACGCCTGCCTCTCCCGACCATCTCCGGGGCCGCTTACAGGGCTTCACGCCACCTGCTCGCAGATTCCGCCCGCCGCCACCTAGTTACATCCCGACGCCTCCGTGTATCCTCCGCCTTGCTCCACCGCCTGCCTTCCCACGCCGCTGCATGTGGATCTTCCATAGTTCTTCGCCCAAAACGTAGCTTGTCCAAAGATACTTTCCATATTGCATTCTCGCCCTCACACTGCTTTAGACAAACACAACCGTGTTGTTATCTTCCCTAGGGCAAGGAATATGCTTCTTTTTTGTCGTCCGATGTGTCATCAACTCGTTATTGGCCAGTAATTGTTTCCTTTCTACCTCTTTTTTGCAAACAGGGCTATCCATTTCACCTTGTTGCTATTATGACCTTTTGGTGAACTGCACAAATCACTTTTTTCTTAAGAGTGTTTTGTGCAGTTGTACTAAAATGTCACATGGGCAACGCCTCTACATTTCAAAGGCGATCGCACAAAGGAGATTGGTTTTGCTCTATCCTCCTCATCCAACTCCGAGCCTAATCTTCTCCAACTAGTTAGTCTTAAGAGAGACCGCAAAGGTGACCGGCTTCTATTTATGTGTTTATTGTTTCATCAGCAGTCCTCTATTATCGTAATCACACTTAATATCTTTGGAACAGGGACGCCAGCTCTATTTTGGTGGAACTGCACAAAATGATCGGAATGTTGCATGCTCCAAACAGCTACTTTTTTTCCCAACATGCCTTGTTGATTTAGACAGAGCTGGGGGGACGTTGCTGCCAATGAAAGCATGGATCAATTTTAATTTAACACCTTCTCACAACTCTCGCTTTCGCCAGATGTAATTATTAGCTCGATCCGCTAATAATTGACATGCATTAGCAAGGAAGTTAGTTTTTTATTGTTTCGAAAGAGCATCGATGGCAAGACACAACAAACAAAAGCTGAAAGCTCACACCATTGTACAATTTCATGTCTCACTGGAAAATTATTTGTATAGTACGTCAATTATGTAAACAAATGATGGAAGCTTGATAGCATTGCCGTAAGCCTCTTCATCATCCCGGTCCATGTGCCATGCACAAAATTATACTCCTTCGCTCCTAAATATTTGTCTTTTACAAATTTCAAACGGGCATATTTTAGAGTGTAGATTCACTCATTTTGCTTCAGATGTGTACTCCTCCGCTCTTAAATATTCTATTCGTTTTCTAGAGATTTCAACAAGTGACTACATACGGAGCAAAATGAGAGAATCTACACTCTAAAATATGTATATACATCCGTATGTGCTAGTCCATTTGAAATCTCTAAAAGACAAATATTTGAGTAGTCACTGTTGAAATTCTAGAAAGACAAATATATCCTGAGTATATTTAAGAACCGAGGGGTAGTGCACAACCGCATGGGAGACTCAGCCCATCGCTATGCCGCATTAATAGTGAGTAATGAGCAAATAAATCATAAGCCCCACCTTTTCCCAATCGTAAGTTGCTCAAGAAGCAACCATCAATACGCTCTTCTTTGAATCCGCCATATACTCCATCCACATCGCTTATACAGCGCGCTTTAGAAAAAGAAGAAAAAGATCTGGGACCAAGGCGACTAGCGATCGCCTGAAAAATAGCATTGGTAGTTATAGCACGCTGCCTATTACTAGAGGGAATAATGCAGACACACATGCATGCACTTTACTCCACTCCGTAGTACTCAGAGTAGTAGAGTACATGGAGAGAAAATTGTGGACTTGATTGCGTTACCACGCCTAATTAATTGAGCATTAAACCAAACGCTGCCTAAAGTCTCTCCGTGGTGGAAATGCATTGAGAGAAATGCATCATAATGAAGCTACGCCTGTAAACCGTGGACGGAGGGAGGAGTAGTATGAAGGTTCAAAACCAAGTATCACAGATGGCCAATCGGTCAACGACCTCCTCTTGGCATATCACCACATGTGGGACAGGAGGTGAGCAAACCGATCTCAATTGATGGCAAAGAGCCAACCCATTGCCTTGAGAGAGACGAGGAGCGAGAACACACAGACGGGTTCGCATGGAGGCCAAGATATATTCGAGCATGGTTGGTTGATCGATATCATTCATTACATGTTGGGCTGCCGCTTCCGCCTCTTCTCCGAATAAACGTGTACTTTATCGTAGATAAAAAATAAGAGTACAGACGCCCACCATGCGGTTCTAGTAGTAGTACTACTCGTATTACCACGCTTGGCTCTTCGCCTTCGTGAAGTCGAACAATGATGGTACTCCGCATGTTGGGTACTACAAAGGTATGCCTCGATAACTGACACCGAATGGATCGATGCATGTCCACCGAGGGTAGGTTGCATTAGTCAGCAGGCGAAGAGCTTCACCTTGTCCTCGCAAGCTTCTCCTCGCTCATGAAGTTGACGGGACACACCAAAAAGTAGTGCTAGTCCATACTCCTCCTTTCTCGTTAATATGGCTTAATCTTTTTATGGGTAAATGAGAGAGCTTTATTCATATATAAGCATTCTTAGGACGATCAGCCAAGACACTGGTCACTAGGAAGCGAGGTACCCTGCAAAAAAAGAAGTAGGAAGCGAGGTGTTTCATCAAGCCAGTCTCGCCACCATTCAAAGTGCAGCAAGCACGGTTCGCACGAAGATGCGCCGCAAGGTTTGCTGACCTGTTTACATGCTGAATAACAAAAAAGAGGAAATATTACCGAGCGCTACTATTTGTAACAGGATATGAGCCAGAATTACTTAGAATTGTATGAGTGTTCCATGCAATCAACTTCCATTATCACATGCGAGAACCCTCAAGAGAACCAAATGTGTTGAAGATTGCTTTATCACATTTTAAAATTATAATAAGAGTGCGACGCTTCCTCCATCCGGGTTCCTAGTACTAGTATAGTACTTACGCATTTTTATAGACTATATTAGTAGTACTAGTACTAGTAAACTTTATGCTTGGCTGTTCGCCTATTCGGAAGTCGAACAATAGTAGCACTAGTAGTAGTGTATGCTTCGCAAATGACACCGAATTAATCGTTGCACGCCCACCGCCGAAAGCGAGGGAGAGCTTGCATTAGTCAAAGTTTTCCTTGTCTCCGCGAGCCATCATACAAGAAGTAATGCTAGTCCATACTGCCTCCTCTCCTGCATAATATGGATTAATTTCAAACGAGATAAATACACCGCTCTGTCACCAGATATTTGTAATAATACGGTCATGGACTTCATAATACGCCATTGCGCTAATATATATATTTTCCGTGTTTATACGGTCACTAGCTCACCCGATCGAGTATGTGTGTGCATGCACGCAGTAGGTTGAGCACTTAGCGTGACTGTGTGTCTGTTGCAGTTTTGACATGCATGCATTAGGGCATCGCTGCTGCTTAAGGCCCATGTGTACATGTGGATCGCTGTATACACGTAGGGGAGTACGTAGGGGCCACTAAGGAGCAACAAATCACACAAGAAGTTAGTCGGAAGAAGCAACCATCATTTCACTCTTGAATGACACGTACGCAATATAAAATGGTTGATATGGAGAGAAAAGAAAACCACTATATATACACTAGCAGGAGCCTTGCTAAGCAAGCCCTGCTTGCTAAGGTTGCTCTCTTCACAAGCATAGAACGACGGGCCTGATCCTGCAGCTGGGGAAGGGAACAATGTTCTCTGTAGACGCGGTCGACATCGGCGAGGGAGAAACCCACGTTTGGCAAGGCCCTAATCGGGGTCACCGCATGTATGGGCCGATGCCGTCCCCAACCGCTCTTCTAGCTACAGCCCGACGCCCTGTGTAGTCCATCTTCCTTTGGAGCCGGCTTGCTCCATCGCCGTAGCTCCATCTCCATGTCGATCTTTCTACTTCTACCGCTTCTACTTGTGATGAGTTTATGTCTCATGAACTAGTGCCAGATTATTATTCTAATCACACTTCTTCAATATCTTTGCCATCGTGATGCTCAGTCGATTTTAGTGGAACTGCACAAAAGCATCGTGATGATCCGAGGGTGCCACCGCCTTTCCTTCGACAAGTGTTCTACCGGCCAGGGAATTAAATCATGTTTAGGGTTTAGGGTTTAAGTCGAGTGACCCCATCAGTAGTTTTTCTTTCAGACACGCCTCACAACTTTTTTCTTTAGTTGTGAAGTAAATATTGGCTATGATCTGTGAATCATTGAGATGCATCAAAGATGCGTGGTTAGTTTTCCTTTGTATTTGATGGAATGTTGTAACGGGCAACCTTGGAATAGGAATGAAAATGGAGTGGAGTTTCCGTTTTTCCGGAGAAAATGGAAACGGAGAGAAACCAACGCTTCGCTTCGCTTGATCGCGCCATCGAGCAAAACCAACGCTTAAATCACGCCTCATCGTGTTCGTGGTCTCACCCTCCTCCACGGCTCGACCACACGGGTCGCCGGCATGCCACTCACCGCAAACCGAGTATACGATAACTTTCCCGCCGCTTGTCGATGGATCGCGCCATGGAGTACTACTAGCACTACTGGAAGAGATTGACGAGTTGGGGAGGACAGCTAGCTGTAGCACGGACTCCAAGAACTTTTTACATGCATGTTGTAGCCGCTATTGCGACTTTTGAACGCGTGAGCAGCTGCGGCACCTTTGGCGGGCGCGACGACGCCTTTGCCGGGCGCTGGCCGCTCAATGCCGGGCCATGAGAGGTCGCCCGCCCTCGTTGGGCAGATGAATGCGTAATCGACTGCTTTCAAGGGAAGCACGCTGGTGATGAAGAGGGTTCGGTTGGTCAGACCGCCGTGGCAAGGTCCGGACGCGCGCAAACAAGAGATGTTGTATGCTAATATTGCTGTATATAATTAATAACGTAAATAATGTGCCGCTTGGACAAATATGATTGAGATGGAGATGGAGATGGAAATGGAATTTTACGTAAACATGGATATGCATGTCTATGTCTATGTGTGTGTAAGCGATGACTCACGACTCGGAAGCGGGCGTGTTTTTGATCGAAGTTTTCTTTTCTGGTACGTTGAAAATCAGTTTGTCTAATTCACATCTAGATGTTATTTAAGGATATCACACCTAAGCTCCCACAAGTATATAATGTAGCAACAAGAACACAAAAAAAAAACTAGGGACAAAAAATAGACCACAAACAGAGTGGGACATACTAACTTAGATGTGTCCTAGATGCACTCCAAAATCACTGCTATGGAGAGATTTTTACTCCATTATAGCCTCTTGTTTGATAGAGTTTCGCTGCCTCGCTTCTCACCCTCTCCATATCAAAACAAGATGATAGTGTCCACTCTATCTCTCTCCTCACCGGTGGTCACAGATCCGCCGAATGCCCGAACCCGGCCGCCATGGAGGTGAGGAGGTGCAGCGTTGACGTTTGTCGCCGGGCCGGGTGATTGAGGGAGCTTGCAAGACCGCCCTTCCTCGCTGGAGCCGGAGCGCTTGGCACGGACGAAGATGCCAAATGGATGATGCATCACCACGATGACCTATCGATGCTCATGGTTGCGCCTCGTGGTTGCGCTCTACCGGTGAAGTCTGATCGATTTTCAATGAAAAACAAGCTGTCTTCCATCGCTGTTTTTGCTTGTTACGCACAAAGATGATATCCTTCGTTACCACCTTGGTTGCGCTTGGAGACGCAGTCGCCTTTCACGTTGGTGCAATTTATCACACAATTGGCTATGAACCAAATGTTTCCTCAAGAAGGATCGACGCTGGTACTAAGAGCATAAGTTTTGTATTGATTTCTAAGCCTTCTCACAACTTTGTCTCCAGCTCCCTGTAATTTTATTTGTCCAGCTATTAACTTTGATTTAAAAATGGTGTGGACTAAAACCCGGATGGACGTAGTAGCCTCCATTTTTATTTACTCAGATATTAGATTTGATCAAGTCAAACTTTATAATAGTCTCAAACCTTTCCGATAATTGAAATTAAAATTTTTATTTGTACACACTCTCACACGCTTCCGATAATTTGGCATGATTGTGGTTGTTCACTTAAGGAGGGTAGTGTACCACACGTGAAGGATGTGAAGTGCGTACTCCAGACGCGTGGGCATGGATCGTTAGTTCATCGAAGTAGTACTAGTTTTCTTCATGTACATTAGATAAAGAGTTTCGCTTCGCATTACACAATTTAAAACGATTGTTATGGAGAGAATAAGAAACCACTCCACTAGTATATATTACTCAGATACACGAGAGTACTATATGGACGCAGCTTGATTTAGTGCACCTGCCTTTGGGTTTATGACAGTGGGCCCAAATGTGGTCGGCTCACCTATCATACAGCCAAAAGCAGGTGCAGGAAGGCACCGAGCTCAGTCCGTACAAGATAGTATATATATAAGCGGAGCCTCAATTGTTCGCTAGGGTTTGCACTTCCACACGCCGCCAAGACTACATATATGTTACACGCTGGAGGCTCAGCTGCTCATTTGCTAGGGTTTGCTATATTCACAGCCTCTCACCCTCTCTTCACCAGATCTAAACAAGACTGCATTGGCCTCTGTCTCTCTCTCTCCCCTCACAGCTGGTGAAGGAGGCGTCCGTGATCCCGTCCGACCGGAAGGGAGGAGGTGCATGCGTTCACTCTATCGCCTCAGCGAGGGAGGCAATCCACCGCTGGCCGCGCTTGTTCTTTCACCCAACTACAAGGGAGGGCCACCGAATTCTTCTTCCTCGCTGTCTGACGAGTGTGGGCAGATCCGCCTCCTGCCAGACGCCTTTGCCACATCCCGACTAATTCTAAGGTATAAGTTTTTTTGAAACCGCTGCTGTTCTAGCTGCATGTGGATCTTTTTCGATCAGAGTCGAATCTAGGTCTTGGTTCAAAGAGGAAAGAAGGTGCGTGGGCTGGAGCAAGAATCTAGGACGTGGTTCAATGAGGAAAGGAGGGCGGAAAGTAGTATAGACTGCTATCCAGCCGCTTGTAGGTCGTAAAAGGGAAAAGGGGTAACCCAAAGACACACATGGAACCGATCTCTTTGTTGAAAAGGGAAAGAAACTGGGGTCGGTAGTTTGTGCAGGACTAGATTTGCTGCCCTCACTTAGGAAAAAGGTTCAAAGAGAACAAATATGGGACCAACGATATATGCTTGCTTGGCTACATACTGTGATCACCCATTTATACGCAGTGGACGCACATGGTGTCGGTATGTCCCATACAACTATTTTGCTGTTGTTAATCTAAGAATGCCGCCGGAAAATTGAAGCAATGCCACTGTTAAAAGTAAATTACATTTTTAACTAATGTTGTTTCAAGAGAATGTCTCTCTAATATGAATCAATGCAACCGCTTTTAGAAATGCTACTATCCTACTTTGTTTTCCATCCAAGATAAGTTAGATGCTTCTTTCGTCACCGCTTGTTTCATCCTCCTTTATCGGCAAGTAATTGTTTCCTTTTTTGCCTCTGTAAAACAGGGGTATCGATTCAACTTGTTGCTATTATGACATTTTGCTTCGCTACTCAAACACTTATGTTTTAAGAGTGTTTTGTGTCAACTTGAATGTCACAACGTGACTTTGCTTAATTTTTGTGGAACTGCACAAAAGGAGATCGAGATTTGTTTCCACTCTTCGTGGCGAAGTTGTTTCAAATCTTGGTCTCATCCACATGATGTGCAAGTGTTTTGAGATGTTGTGCTACTTGTTTTGGTACCATTTTAAATAAATGTTGAATTGAAGCTATTGTATTGCTGTCTTTTTCCCATTAAGTAGTGAACAAAAATGGGACCAACCTGCACATGATGCTTGTTGCTTTGTTACAACAAATTCAGCATCACCCCTTTATAAGCAAGTAATTGATGCCACTCTCGTAATTAACTCACTCTAATCTTATTTCAAAATGCAACACTTGTTAGGGATTGGCGGATTACCATTTTTGTGGCCGCATGTTTCATCCTCTCTTTATTAGCCAGAATTGATTCCTTTGCTTCTCGCTTAAAACAGGGATATCTATTCAACTTGTTGCTATTGTTACATTTTGCTTCGCCACGCTAAACACTTTGCTTGATTCAAAGTGCAACCGCACAAAACGAGATTCGATTTCCTATTCGTGTTGGCAGATTCATATTTTATCCTGGTCTTCTCATGAAAGGTCAAGATACAGCCTTCATCCACATGATTGTGTAGTGTGCTTTGAGATGTTGTGCTACTTGTATTGGTACTGTTTTAAATAAATGTTGAATTGAAGCTATTGTATTGTCTGTTTTTCTCATTAAGTAGTGAACAAAATGGGACCAACCTAGACATGATGCTTGTTGCTTTGTTACAACAAACTCTGCATCACCCCTTTATAAGTAGATGGAAGCACATACCTGTTGTATGCCTCACTCTCCCCTGAACTGTTTATGCTTTTAATCTAATGCCATTGGTAAAATTAAGCAATGCCACTCTCGTAATTAATTAACTAATGAATCTTAGTTCAAAACTGCAACACTTTTTAGGAATGGTACTATCCTGCTTTGTAGTTCTTTCTACATGTTTAACCAAGGTATTGTTAAGATAATGTCTCTGTTAAATGAATCAGTCGCATTGTTTTAGGAATGATACTTTTTGCTTTTTCGCTCTTTATACATGTTGAAACAAGGCATTGTTAAGATAATGTCTCAGCTAATATTAATGAATCACACCGATTGAGAATTGCTACTCCCGCTTTGTTTCCCATTAAGATAAGGTAGATCAGAGATGTTTTTCTTCCGGGAGTACAAGTCATCAACCGTTATTTCTCAGAATTGTTTCCTTATACCTTTTGTTGCTTATGTGAGTTATCACAATTAAAGCTCGCTTTTATCCTCGACTTCGATTTTAGTTCAACCGCACAAAAGGAGCTCAATGTGTCCAAGGCAACCGCTGCAGACATCAATATCCAGCTGGTCGCTCCACTTTGGCAAGTAAAGAAGGGCCACTGCTTGTGCTACATTATAGAA